>LOJH01003830.1:0-23028 GCA_001685095.1 Ellobius talpinus
ACCCCTCGCGGTCCTGACTTCCTTGTTCATGTTCTCCCTCCTTCTGCTCTTCATATGACTTGCTCAAGTTGCTTTCTTATGCAACTTTAGACCACCTGCCAGGGGTAGAAGCACATGCAACAGACTTGGCCCTCCCACACCAATCATTAAGCAAGAAAATGCCTGATAGTTGCAATCTGATGAACTATATTTCAAGTTGATTCTAGTGTGTCCTACGTTGACCAAAGAACAGCCAGTGCAATAGAGATTCAACAACTAGCAAAAGTTTCATGTTCATAGAAAACATGAAGTTCAGTTGAAAAGAAAGATGAAAGATCTAATACTGAATTTATAATAATATGCTTCATCATTGTGACAAAAATTCAAATACCACGCAATCTTCTTGTAGGGCCCATCAAACCAAATTTGTCCAAATTCAATTTAAGACAAATGCTTAGGTTATTCAATTGATCCTTCTGTGAAAATAAAGTCTGTATCTTAATTGTATATCAATATTTTTCTTATCCCAAAGCTATGGATTACCAGTAAGAGTTCTAATTTAAAATGGTGATACAACTCTGTAATGCATTTATCCATAAATTTGTTAGAATTTATTTAAAGTCTTTATTTGTCAATTAACAATCAGAAAATATCATTAATTGTGACCTCATTTTCTGTTGACTCTAGACTCTGCAAAGTTTACAATTAAAAATAATAATGTCACTGTTTATTATATGCTCATTAAATCATGTTTCTTTGTGTATGCATATAATGAAAGAATATTTACACTATATGATCATATTACTATGTTGAAATCTTTATATAACTTAGTTTTTCCCTTCAATTTTATATTATGTCATGTGTAACATCTGTTTCACAAGTGACAGTAAATAAATATTAGATTTGTAATACATTCTTCAGAAAAGCACTCTAAAATTTATTAAAAGGTAATTATTCTGTTTGAGAAGAAAAATCACGAAAGGAAAAATGACCTCACTGTGCTAAAATTCCTATCTGAAAACAAACAGTATGAAATAAAACACAAAAAAAAATGGATGTGAAATGTACAAGAAAAGGGCAAATCTAAAGAGAAAGAACACAACTCAATGAGCACTGAAAATCAATGAGGTAAAACTGGTCTGTCTCTGAAAATGAACGAGGTGAAAACAGACCATTTTTGCCTTCATTGATTTTTCACTGTTCATTGAGTTGTGTTCCTCTGTCCCACTGAGGTCATATCATTTTCTCTTTCTTTTTCTGTTTCTAAGCAAGCCTTTGGAAGGGTTATAAGTAACAGAGGGCCACGCATAATGAGTTGCAGTATTCTCCATCAGGAAAGTCTGCAGCCATTATTGTTAGGTACCAAGATAGGCATGGTAAAATAGTAAATAACAAGGTATCATTACAACCATCTGGCACTACGATTAATTCTTATGTTTTTAAAATTTCTATGAAACTACTTTATTTTCATTCATGCAAAAGACTTAAATTTTGCTTCTAAAAAAGTCTCCAAAGTTAGTCATGTTGGAAGCAATGGTGAATTTATACATGTGACAGATTAGATATCCAACAGCAGGATGTTTTGAGTAATTTCATTAGAATATATTACTAGAAACTGATTAAGTTAAGAAAGATTGAATTTTTAAGTTTTGCATTTCAAAACAGGTACTGGCTTTACATAGCTTACTAAGATGCTGGCCATGTACCCCAACAAGCAGTTCACAAACTTTGAATTTATACATGTGACAGATTAGATATCCAACATCCTTATGGACATATATGAGAAATTCATTATCTTTGGGTTGTTTTTTAACAACTCCAGTGGTCTAAATGCTTTGCCCCTGCATCACTCAGCTGTTCTGCTCAAACCCTAACCACAGTTGTGATGTTGTCTTAGGGGAGGCTCTGAGAAATTAGACTACAGTCTCCATAAGGGATTGGTGTCCTTCAGTTTACTCCTCAATGGAAGGTTATACCCAGAATTCAGACAATTAGCAGATGACAAATCTGTTAGTACCTAGTCTTGGACTTTCTAGGTTCCAGAACAGTGATAGGTTTCTATTATTCATAAGCTACTCAGAAAATGACATTTTAAATAACATCCTCAATGGAGTAAAACAAAAAGTTGAGTGGTTAGTTACTTAGAAAGCAAAAATGGGGAAATAAGAGGGTCATATAGAACTCCTACTTGATTTGAAAGTATAAAGGGACTCTAGTGTGACTCAGAAGAGCATTCACCCTCCAGACAATCTTCACGCATACAGATGCACACAAGGTTGCCTCCCAGCAGTTTGCCATGGGAGATGTTAATACCATTTCTAATGATTATTTTATTTTCTTTTTTCCTCTATGGAATCTTAAGCCCTGATTTTATTGAAACTGTTTACTTTATTGGTAGGAATAAACCACATCAACAAAATAAGTCTATTTTTAAATGTCTGCTGTAATATATAAGTCATATTAATGTAAACTAGAATATTTTGTGATATAATTTTATGAACTCTTGATATTAATATTCACACTTTTTATTTACAGCTTCTCTGCAATACAATATTAAATGTAAGAACACATTTATAAAATCATTATGTTAAAGATTTTATTGTTTTATTAAATATCTGTGAGTGTGTGTGCCTGTGAGTGCAGGTAGCCCCCAGTTCCAGAAGAGGGCTTAAGGTCACATGGAGTTAAAGTTATAGGCAATTGTAAGGGCCCTGATATGTATGCTGCAATGGAAATCAGGTTCTCTACAAGGTGACATATTTTAAAAGTGAAATAATATAGAACCTTATGATTCTAACTAAGGTAATATATTTGAAATCAGAGGAGTACTTTAAAACAAAAAAAAATTCTCAAGTTTTATGCTGGAACTTTTAAAAGAATCTAGTAAAAATAGAGGGTGAATCTAAGCTTTTTGACTACATCAATATTTATTAAGCAGCTACAATGTAGGCATTCATACATAAATGGGCATTCTTATATATTAACCTTAAGTGAGCCTCCATCCCACTCAATGTGTGCCAGGGTAAGAGCCAAAAGACTTAGTAGTTATGTATTATGCTTTCTGGGACTCAAACCAATCAAAAAAGTACAGCTGGACTAAACCAACAATGAAAAGACTACAAAACCATGAAATTGTGGATGGTGGACACCGAGTTTATAGGAAGGTGAGCTGGAGTTCATTATATCATCCAAACAGAGAACTCTACAGTGAGCCCTCCAAAGAATTCAAAAAGGAGACTGACGATAGTGGTTTATTAATATCAAAGAACTGACAAGTAGGTGCTATAAAGGGCTACCCCCATTACTAGGGGCATTTAACTGAGTAAGGGAGGACAACACATAAGAGTGAGGAGGAGGAGTTAATAACACTAAGGATGTTTGAAAAGTCAATGGAAAATATTGAATTATTATATACATACATATGAGGATATGAGGACATATGTGTGTGCATGTGTATATATATATACACACACATATATATATACACATATATATACACACACATATATATACATATATATATATACACACACACATGCTTGTTTGATGGTGTTAGTCACTTGGGGTTTATAAAGTCATTTATGTGTTATTTCACTGTGAAATAAAAATATGTGAAATAAATCAGATTGGAAAGTTAGTTTAAAAAATTGATTAATATACAAATAGTAGTAAGAAAAGTTGAAAGGATAAAGGGTATTGAAACAAATTTTGGCACATGGCTTTTTAAGAAGTAACAACACATCTGATTTGTTTTTTCTTATAAAAGTACTTATAAAAGGTACTGATTTTCCTTGAACAGGAGCAATTCAAATTAACAAAGCCTTGATTTTTTTGCAAGAAACATGACATGTGGAATAATATGCAGAGTAGAATAAATAAATTTCTTCAGAAGGTTTTAACACATTTTGTGTACTGATTTCATTAGGAAATGTTTGTGGTTAATCAAAAAATAAAATATTAAAAATCAAGTATCTGCAATGTAAAAGCTTTTCTGTTGAAAAATTAATCAAACATTTACTGATAATAATTTAAGGATTCTCTGAGTTATATCATAACAGCGGTTATTAAAATCATTTAGCAGTGAAGTGTTAGTTAATGGACAATGTTGTGAAAATACAGCATACTAGCAATTTTACACAATTTTTATTAAATTCCATTTTATTAATATGTCTAAGTACCTTACTTAAGTAAAAACTTTATAAAGTAAAAAATATATACTTTAATTATAAAAAGATCAGCATCATTTATAGTTATATAAATTATAAAAGGCCCTGATTTGCCTTATATTTATGAGGTAAAGACTATGACCAAGCATAAACTTGGGAGGAAATTATATGGCTACATGTTATACAAAGTTCTTCATTAAGGGAAACCAAGGCAAGAACTCAACAGAGGTTCCTGAAGGCAGAAATTGAAGCCGTGGAGAAGTACTATTCAGTGGCTTGCTCAGCCAGTTTTTGCTTGTGTTTGTTTGTTTTTATATAACATAGGACAAGCTGCCTAGAGTAGGACTCCAGGGAAATTTGTGTCTTTCCACATCAGTCATTAATCAAGAATATATACCTATAAATTTGCCTATAGGCCAATCTGACTGGCAACTGTTGGTATTACATCTTCCTAGATAATTCTATCTTGTGTCAAGTTAGTCAAAATTTAGCTAGCACAATCATCCTTTGTCATTTCAACATACAGCTGCATCATAATTAACTCATAAACTTCTTAATTGCCTCCAAGATCTCATGCTAATATTAATACTAAATTTTAAAACTCTAACTTTTAAGAGTCCTACTATCTTTTAAAATATCAGCCCTAAAACGTGCTAAGTTACCTGAAAATAATCAAACTCTCATAAAAAGTCCAAAGTCTAGCCAAAATCTCTCAACTGTGTGCTCTTGTAAAATTAAAAAAAAGAGTAATAAGTTACAGACTTTCTTACTCTAAGAGGGACAAACCTGTGAATAGTCACAGTCAAATCAAAGCAAAACCAAAGTCCAGCAGTGTAATTAACTTGGTGCCCAGTATCTGGACTCATGATCTTCTGGGGTACAGAGGGACTCACCAGTTCCACTTGCTTGGCTCTGTCACACATAGTGCAGCCAGATATCTTGGTTGTTTCCATAGTTTTGCATTGCACTCTCTATTTACTCGGGTAATATTATATCCTTCTGGAAGGTTTGACAGAGCCAAAGACAAGATAATTATACAGTTTTCCTTAGATATGAAAGAAAGTAAATTAAGTAGAAAACTTTGGACTCACCCAAGATAGGATAAATAATGGAGTATTTTCTCTGAATTTATCAAATAAAAGTGGACTGGATATTGTAAATATAATTCTTACTTGATATTTGTTATATATATATAATCTAAATTACATTAAAGTTAATTTTTTTCTTTTTATTTTGACAAAAAGGGATATTTTGTGGAGTATTACTTTAACTATTTAGTGATGTTTTACATTTGTTTTTGTTGCATTTGTTTAACTAGAAAAACATGTGTTACATTTGTTTATGCCACATATGTTCAATTATGTAAAGATGTGTAACAGTCTCACCTTCCCTGCCAAACACACCTGATAATAAAAAGCTGAACAGCCAATAGCTAGGCAGTAGAGGGATAGGCAGGGCTGGTGGGCAGAGAGAAAAAGTAGAAGAGATCTAGGCTCAGAGTATGAGATAAGAGCAAACAAGGGAGAAAGAGAGGGAGAAGCACTGTGATAGAAGCCAGGCAGCTGCCAGGCAGCCAGACACAGAGGAAAGTTGAAAGTAATGAAAGTATGAAAGAAAGGTGAAAAAAACCTGAGGTAAAATGTGGATAAAGAGAAACATATTAAATCAAGAGCTAAGGCTGAACATTCATAACTATTAACAAGTGTCTGAGACATGATTCAGGAGCTGGTCGGTGGCCCAAAAGAAAGTCAGTTATACTGACACAGTTTGAAAAAAATCTTAAACTTCCCTTTGAGACTTAACAAGTCAGGCCTCTATGGTATGCACTGTTCTTAATATTCTCTTCCATGTTCTGAAAAAAAATATCAGTTAACTTTCCAGCCTAAAGTTCCACCATCTTCCCACAACAACATGCTCTCAGTACTGTCCAACAATAGTTTTCCTTCTTGTACTCATTTCTTTCCTAGTTTGCTTTTCATTGCTATGAAAAAGACTGTGACTAATAGCAACTAAAATAGAAATGGTTTATTTGGTTTAAGGTCACAGTATATAATGGAGAGAAGAAAAGACAGGAAATCAAGATAGGAAGCTAGAGGCAGGATGTGAAGCAGAGATCCTAGAAGAACACTGTTGACTGGATTGCTCTCCATTACCTACTCAAAATGATTTCTTATTCCACCCAGAAATATGTGCCCAGGAGTGGCACTGTGCACTCAGTTGGGTTGGCACATCGATCTTTGATCAAGAAAATGTCCTTGAAAACTTACCATGAAGCCTATCTAATGGATCCAGTTCTTCAACTGACATTCTCTCTTCCTAGATGACCCTAACTTGTGTCAAGTTAAAACACACAAATACACAGACCTACCCCCTACACATACACAAATACACACACACACATTAAGTTCAATTCTTGAACCTTTGTAAAATTTATGTATTTCAATGTATAGTTTAAAAACTGTTAAAATACAAAGCTATAGTTAAGCCAATTTTTTCATTATATTTCATACTAACTATAAACAGTATTGCTTATTATTGTTTATTATTGGTGCAACATATCCATATGTAAAGTTTTTATACCATATTGTTAATATCAAGTGATTGAAGATAATACTATTAAATATGAAATTCATGCATAATAAATATATAGAGATATTACAGGATAGGCTACTACACAACACACTATCCTCCAGTCTGTTTACAATTGATCAAGACTATGCATATGAATTAGAATAGCAAATAATACTACCATCAGTTAAACAAATCTTTACCAAACAAAAACAGTGAAAGAAGTTTGAGTTGAAATGTCATTTAATACATACCGTAAACTCTGATGCAAA
The DNA here is from genome assembly GCA_001685095.1 of Ellobius talpinus. Lineage (NCBI taxonomy): Eukaryota > Metazoa > Chordata > Mammalia > Rodentia > Cricetidae > Ellobius > Ellobius talpinus. The sequence goes on from LOJH01003830.1 coordinate 6,986, forward strand.
ATGTAAACAAATTTGAAATTCTTAAATTACTTTTTTACTATAATCTCATTTAGAAGAAGAAAGTTTTTAATTCCATGATTCAGTCTTTCAGTAATCTTTTAATCCACTAATACATGGTTCTCAGAAATTAGGTAAGGTCTACACTTAGAAAGTATTTCCATCTTAGCAAAAATTTGGACAAATATATCCTGTCCCCAAAATTCCAGTGATTAAAAACTTATTTTTCAAAGTCATCAACTGTAGAGACAACCATAAGGGTTTATTCATAATGGCTTAAGTGACCTTCTTTACAACTTCATCGTGAATCTTAATACTCTTCTCTGAGACAGCACTGGACATTTAATGCATCTCTTAGCTCAGGCTCTGCCAATACTTGAGAATACAGTGAAAGTGATGTTGCAGATGCCAAACTCCATTGCCTCAATGACAAGTCTGGATTTTGTAATTCACAGCTTTGTCCTGTGGTTGATTCTGATCGAAAGTGTTTTTTTTGAATATTTTGCAAGAAACTGGTAAACAGGGTTAATAAAGCCCTATTGTGCACTATGAGAGCTACAGCTCAATCTGCAGAAGAGGCATCTACCTTATCTCTGTCATCTTATTGGATTGTGATTCAGATCCACGGGTCCACTAGATGGAAGTAATTTGCATACCTCATAAAGAAAGTTTGTAACATTTTTCCAGGCATATTTAGAACATAGCTGCCCAGCACTGTCTCTCTTGAAAGCAGGAAGTGGACTTGGGGGCCCAGTGAAATTAAAGATATTATAATAAAATGTAGGCATATTTTAAATCACACAGGGTTTGGCAAAAATAAAAAGAGTGAGGGCCCTGATCTTTGTACTCATAGACCAGAAAATATACTGTGTTGTTAAAGACATAATTAACTTGGAAATGAATATTTCCCCATAATTACATATTTAAAGAAATAATGCTAACATTACTGAATTTCATTCTCCTCCAACAACATAAAATATTTTTAACTTAATGTTTTAAATTTCTATAGTAAATAGAAATATGAAGCAAATGGTCAATATTAATAAATCATTATAAATATCATTACACTACTTGGATCTAATGATAAAGAATATGATGCTGTATCTGTGATCTAAAAGAAAGGTTAAAAGATTATTTTTTGGTTTTTCTACATTATTCCATTTGATAAAATTTGTTAATTGCAATAAGCATGATTATCAATGATCATATTAAATGTTAAAAAAATGAAGAGAAAACAGGATTAAAATAATTAAAGTAATATTCTGACAAAACCTCTATCAAACCGCTTAAATTTTGGAAAATAAATGTTATTGACAATGCCCAAATTGTATTCTGTTATTTCAATTATTAAAATATGTAAGAAAAAATTAATGTTAAAGGAAGAACTAAGTTCACAGAATTTCTAGTAATTGCTTTATTTCTGATAAGCCTTGGAGATATTTTCTATTTTCTAGCTAGAGCAGAAAACAAAAAAAACTTGCATTCATTAAGATAATAACAAATCTGAAATCTAAATTCTACATAATAGAGACTTTATGTTTTGTTGGGTTAATTATATGAATTTAATCATATTCTCAATCAAAAGAAACCAAGGAAAGTTGTTCTATTAATATTCTTGTTCTTTTTATAAACTATGAACAAACTTTTCTTAAAATGTCTCTGTATATAATCTTATATATATTTTCTTGAAAATTAGATTGTGCATCATACAATTTCATTACAGATAATACATTTGCTGACCATTCAATTCATTAGCTTTCATTTGCTTATCTTTCTAGGTAACATTCTAGAAGGAACATTAAAAAAGAGTAATAACAAAAAAACCTAAACTATTTCATCAATAAGATTACTATGATTTACATGCAATTCATCAAATCTATTTGTAGCATATGTCTATCATTCTCATTGTCATGGTACTCTTTCCCCAGTTATTCATTTCTTCATAAATTCATAAAATATTTGTGATATTACAATCAAGAAATTCAACAATATAATATAATATAATATAGAATATTATAGGATCCCACAATCAAATAGGAATAAAGTGTGTTGTTTGGAATATCAGTAAGCCTGGGTAGAATTAAATAATTTAGTAAGACATTAAGTTAATAATAGTTCAAACACATAAAAGAGTGAACTCAGGTCCATTAATAAGTAATTCATTATTAACTGAGCTTTAGTTAGTTATAGTGGTTAGAAGGAGAATGTCGAAAATAGACTCATATTTTTTTCCTAACAGTTAGCCCAAAGTTGGAACTATTTGAGAAGGATTAGGAGGTGTAGCTTATTGGAGAAGGTGTGCCACTGAGGGTGAGCATTGAGGTTTCAAAAGACTCATTCCTGGTTAACTCTCTTTGCTTCCAGTTTGCAGATCAAGATATGAAATCTCAAATGCTTCTCCAACACCATGCCTACACACCTCCTTCCTTGTTCCCAACCATAATGATCATAGACCCTAACTATGAAAATGGGAGTTCAAATAATTGCTATTTCTTATATGTTGGCTTGATCATGTCACCTTATCACAGAAGTAGAAAAGTTATCAGAGACAATAGGTAAGAATAAAGGGATAAAACACAAAGTCAGTAACTTCGAATATCATAGGTTAAAAAAAAACTTGTGTGCGATCAGCTACATAGACCTCTCTTCTTAAATTCATCATCTTAAAATTCATGGGTCCCTGGATAAATTACCAGTTCATATAACTTCAGAATTCCACAAACTCTACACATATATAGAATTTATCTGGAAATTAAAGGTGGGGAAATTCCCACTTCTCCGTATTACAGGTCTCATTCAGAATATAGTCAGTAAGAAAAAGCAAGTACAGAAACTATGCACAACATGTCACCAGAGTGACCTGAGCCTAAGTAGGGTATTATGCTAGTCAATGACAGGAAATGTGGTATATGCTCTCTTTAGTTTACCCATATCACACTTTCCAATTTTATTCTTCATATATATATATATATATATATATATATGTGTGTGTGTGTGTGTGTATTTGTGTGGGGGTGTGAATATATGTTGATATGTGTTTGAAGACTTCACTATATTCAAAATCCCATATTAAATATTCCTGGCTTTTCACTCCTTTCACATTTGATGGACATCTGCAATTGTTTGCTGTTATCAACCACATGAGAGAAAGTTACATTGTTTACAATTTCATTCCCAACTTCTTTCTTCAGCTCATCCAGAACATTCTCTGAGCACCAAGTTTTCAACCTCTGCACAGAAAGTGCTTGGTGTTTGACTTATTCTAAATATTTCAGTGAGGGCAATCCAGGAAAGCTCCAGTGGCAGTAATAAATACCTGTTGGTAATTATTATTAGTTTTGAACACTAAAAAGCAAATCAAATATGTAAAGAAACCCCAGGCAAGAGATATATTGGGTCTAATTTCTTAGAAATTCAGAACTATATGTATAGCTTATTAAGTATTCACCATACTGTATGTAATAAAAGTCTGGCTGCTGAACAAATGTTTAATTTTAAAGCTAAAGGATAAAATAGAATGGAGGTAGGTCACATCACATAGGTTAAGTAAGATATAAAAAGGACATAAATAGCAGGTAGATAAAACACTGCACTGCTGACCATTGTAACCTCGGTTGAAATAATACCTGATAGAGTATATAGTTAAAAAATCACTTTACATTACATATATGGATTCTTGTAACAACTGTGTAAGTTATGGAACATTAATCCCATTTTGTAATTTTGAGGGAAAGTATTGAGAAAGTAATTAATTCCCCTTAAGTCATACAGCTGGATATGATGCAGCCAGGATTTAAAGTAAGTGATATAATCATACCAGTCTAGTTATCTTTTAGCTATGCCTAGTCATTTTTTGTGGGAAACAGGCAGCTGAATGCAGATAATAAGCCCCACAGATACATGAAACAAAGGTTATGGAAGATAAAAACATCCCACACCACAGATCATTGTGTGTTCTGAAAGACTACTCTGGACCAACCTTAGGAGAAAATACTGGCTTGTGAAACACAGTGAAAGTATAAAATTCCAGTGAACGAAGTGAACACAAGTTGAAGTTTTAGCTTGTGATTTCATTCTCTGGCTAGTTTTTTAAAAAAAAAACATAACTATGATTTGTTCTAGTGTTTGACATTTTTTGAAATCTTATTAATTAAGCAGACTCATCTCTGATTAATGTAGTATGTGTTGTACCCACACTACAAATAATAGAAGGATTGATTGCTGTATCAAAGCTAGTCACTGGCCAGCACACTGCCAAGATGGATTCCTTTGAACATACTGTGTCCATTTTAACTACCATATTCAGGCTGGAAACTCATATTTTAACTAGCTAATGTGGTATGCTTTATTTTGCTTCTTAGTTATGGTTTTTATTACTGTGACAGACCCTGTGACTAAAAGTTACTTGGGGTAGAAAGGGTTTATTTCACTTACATTCAACATTGCAGTCCATCGTCAAAGGAATTCAGGCCAGACCTCAAGCAAGGAAGAAATCTGGAGGCAGGAACTGGTTCAGGAGTCATTGTGGAGTGCTGTGTTCTGTTTGGACCTCATGACTTGCTCAGCCTACCTTCTTATAACACCCAGGAGCCCCAGCCCAGGTGGAACCACTTACAATGAATTGGTCCCTCCCAAATTAATCATCAATCAAGAAAATACACCATAGGTTTTCCTACAGTAAAATCTTTTGGGGCCATTTTCTTTGTTGGGGTTCCCTCTTCTAAAAGACTCTAGCTTTTGTCAAGTTGACACAATACTATCCAGTACAGCACCATAGTTCATAAGAATTCAATTGTGAATACAGTAACTTGAGAGATTATGCTCATTGAGTACAACTGAATATATAACAATAAATATGTAATAACTATTTAAGACTTGATTTTTATCATTTGAATATAGTCAATTTATTATGGGTGCTATGTTGAATTTTCATTCCTTACATTCTTTAATTCCTAGTAAATATATGCTTGTTATTAGTTTTGATCTGTGCAAAAATCAAAGAAAAATCCCCAAACTCTTAGTGTATCACTAAGCAGCAGGTTATGAGTAGTAGTCTTTGTGTTTCTGGGACTGCTGAAGTAAACAGATATTTTTGTTTGAAGCACTAGAAGTAGCTATAACATATTCCTGTATTTTTAGTATAAAAATGTTATATTATTGATTAGAAGCAGGTGAGGGATTAAGATTCTTAAAATAGCCCACATGTTGGTTATGAAGATTTTTTATTTTATTAAGCTGTGATTATTTGTATACTTTTTTAAAGGTTCCATATAGCACAGGCATTGTCAGTTACTACACTGTGTTTTTAATTACTGTCCTGATTCATAGAGAATCCAGATTATCAATCTTGTCATGTTGTCATCATGATCTTCCATTCTTAATTATGAAACCTTTCTCACCAGGATGTGGTGGTGTACACTTGTAATCCTAGGATTCCAGAAGGGGAAGATTGGGAGCTTGAGGCAAGGCTGAGAACATGCTAAGAGATTGTTTCAGCAAAGAAAGAGATTAGAAGGAAGGAATTAATAAAGGCAAGACTGAATAAAGGGGGAGAGACAGAAGGAAGGAGGAAAAACAAAATGAGGAGAGCAGAGAAATGGGGAAGGGAGAGAAGAGAGGAGAGGAACAGAGGGGAAAGCAGAAAACAGGAGCGATATGGAGGTGAAGGAGGTGGGTCAATGGTAGAAACATTTTTACTAGCAAAATTTAGAAATAATTTAAAGGTCTATTTTACTTCCTAGAAAGACCTGAGTCTTACTAGTGTTGCAAAAACTTAGTGTATTGTTTGGTTCTTTATATAACCTATTAAACATAGACAAATATATAACCTAATATCAAATATCACTTGTTTGATAACAGAAAGACACAGTATTACAGACCAGTTCCAGAAAGAGTAACATAGAGCCCACTTTTAAGTCATGGTACAGTTCAGATTTGATTGAATTTTCTGGATGATTACTTTAAATAAATGAGGTTCCTTCCATCTTAGTTATAGGCAGACTGTGTGAAATATTGGAACTTCTATCAGGCTGTAAAATTATTTGTATTAAATTTTATAAAAACATTGAGATTCCATAAAAAATTTAGAAGTTTTTGTCTGTTCATTGTAATATCACCCTGGGTAATGAAAACAAAGTAGATGACATTTAATAGATTGGCACAGAAGTCCCACAAAATTCTCAAATACTTATGAAATAATTTTTAGTTTTTATCTTTCTTTTCCAATGTTTCAACTTATAATTACTGTGATCACTGCGGTGTTTTAATTAGCTCCTGACCGACATCTCCTTTTCATCAGTATCTTGATTCAATGTATTAACTGTTTCATGATTTAACTAAATGATTCGCCTTCACACCCAACTCTTCTGTGCTTAAAATCTATTCAATAATGATAAATGTGCCATTAAAATTTAGAATCTTTTGTAAAGGAAGATAGGATATAAGTAATGCTATGTATCAGAACTCTTATTTCCTGCCAGGCATGTGCCACCACCCTGTAGCGCCTCTTCTTTTAAACCTCACATAGTCTTCCTCTGGACACTCTTTCCCCTTTTTGCCTCTGTGGTTACTTTCCCCATTGATCTTTCCTAATACCATCTTGGAATTCAATATAAACTCATCTGAGCTTTAAAAAAATGTATAGTTAGAAACTCACTTCTCCTGAGATAAGTGCATTTTTTTTGTCTATGTGCTATTGCCTCATGAACAAAATGCCTCTCGTTTCTGACAGATAATCAGTTTTCTCCTAAGCTCATTTATACTCTGTATTTCCTCAGCAAATTCCAACAAAATATGTCTATTCACTCCAAAATTATTAACCTATCTTCATTTTATTTATCCACAACTAATCTGTGGACTGGAAAGATGGATTAGTGAAGAGCAATGAGTGCTCTTATGAATGGTCTTACAGAGGACTCATTCTCATGGCAGCTCACACCTATCTTTAACTTCAGCTGTAGGAGATCTGGTGTTCTCTCCAAGGTCTTATGTGCTCTCCCAGCCTCTGCAGGCACTGTACATGTGGTGCACAGACACAAATATAGATAAAACACTCATACATATACCATTTAAAAAGTAGGAGCATGTTAGTAAACTTGGAAGTATAAGTGTGCAAGTGAATGAGATTCAGGATGATGCTGTTTCTTCCCACCAGGTCAGCTATATCCTAGACACTTTTCTACATCCCTTCCACAAACATTGTGCATCATCTGTCTCCACATTCCGATTCCTGGCAGCCTACTCTCTATAGATAACAGTTACTTTATAAGATGTACGTGACATCATTGTTCAAGCTCTCCTTAATACCCTCTTGTTGACTTTTCTCAATGTACAAAAACATTTTTTATCTACAGTATCATTAATAAATGTGTTCTTAACAATATTCCTAGCCAGCCCCTTAAAGTGTTCACCCCTCCCAGTCCACTTAAAGCACTCTACCTGATGCTTCCAAGAAACCACCAAGCATTTCTAGGAAGCCAGCTGCATTCACCATGTGTTATGTATCCTTGCCAAAATTGTCCTTGGTACCTGAGTGGTTCACAAAACTATATCACTGGGCTTCTAAAGCTCATGGGGATGCCATATCTATCTTATTAAAAAAGAAATAATGTTCAAGAAAGCCTCTACTTGGCAAAAGTAAGATCATTCAGTCTCTGTTCCTACTCTGCTTAATTTGCTACTCTTCTCATGAGCTACCATTAAATACAATTCTGTTACATTTGACTGTAAAATTTCCAATAATTTTTATTTGATGATATACAAATTCCAGTATTGTGTTGCAGTTTAAATGATACACTAACAAAATAATTACAAAATTCATACATTCTAGCATTTTTAAACATTTTGTATAACCTAGTAGCTACTTACAGTGAATCACGTTATCGTTTATGTGTTTATGGTGGTAACTTCCAGAAAGAAAAAAACAAACATAAATTAATTCATCCAATAAAGATAATGTCACAGTTTAATGTTGTTTATGTCACCAAATAAGGCTATAGCAAAAAGTTGTCAAGAATTGGCTTATTGTCACCTCAGAATCAACAGGGAAATGATTTTTTTCCAATTGGATGACTTTGGTGCAACTGATTCTTCAAAGTCAAGGTAAGTCCTGATCATTGCAATCATTACTGTAAACTTCAGTAAGTTCCATCCCTAGATTTTAAATTTCAAGCAATTCACACTTAAAACTGCATCACACTAGACAACAAAAACTAAGAAAGCATGTTAAACTTCCCTTTTTATATCTTCAGATAAGAAAAGGGTATGGTATTTGAGTTGAGTAATTAAAAGTTTATAGTTTTTGAATTATTTGCAAATATATTTTTAAGGATTTATATAATAAAACAGACTCTTTTTTCTTGATTTTTATTCTCTACATTTTTCTGTGCTTCACTCCCTGTCTCTCCCCTCTTCCCTTCAAACCTCCCCCCAAATTGCCCATGCTCCCAATTTACTCAGGAGATCTTGTCTTTTACTACTTCCCATGTAGATTAGATCTTGTAAGTCTCTCTTAGTGTCCTCATTGTTGAGTAAGACAGATTCTTATATTGAGACTTTTAACGTTGTCCTGGGTAAAAATTATGATCTTCAAAAGTGTTATAAAATACACTGGCTCTTGAGAAGGATATTTAAAGACAAAGTGGAAAGATAGTATTGAAAACCTTAGCTGCATGTGTCTCAGGGTTAATGGGTTGCTTCCTTTCCTAACTTTGCTCAGTGTTAAGAAACAACTTATAAAGCATTTCTAGATGAATCTGATATTATCATCAATGGGACCAGGCCCACCATGTTAATCTGGATTCCAGTCCTCATGACTTTTGCTAAAATTGACAAATGGAGTGTTCATACTGTTAAACTAGACTGTGCATGTTAATCTTCATCTTAATTTATCAGTGCTGAACTTCCATAGTCAAGTTTATTTGTGATTGTTTATTTCTTTCTTAAGTCTCCCCCCACAGAGTTTCCCTCATATCTACAGCTTCAATTACTCAAAGCACATACCTCATTTTGGGTTATATATATCTTGGAATTGGAATTAATATAAACAGCATACCATTCCCCTCAAAAGTTAAAAGATAATCTGAGACAGCCCCCCCAAAAATGGAAGATTACTTTATTTCCATCTATTACAGAAAGACAGATCACAGAACATGCTATACTTGTGACCAAAAGGGGTCTGCAAGATAATAGACCAGAAAACGGCAAACATGTCCATACTGGCACATGCAGAGACCCGTTTCATGTAGAAATATTCCTGAGCCACATTGTGCTGGGGTGGGGAGAAAGGGATTGTGGGTAAAGAATGAAGATATCAATATCATCCTTTTGGGTTAGGGAGAAACCTGGTGCTAGGGAAATTCCACAAGGATGATCCCAGTCAAGACTCCTAGCAATAGTGGAGAGGGTGCCTGAACTGGCCTTCTCTTGTAAACAAATTGGTGACTACGCTAATTGTCATCATAGAACCTTCATCCAGTATCTGATGAAAGCAGATGCAGAGATCCACAGTCAAGCGCCAGGAGTCCATTTGAAGAATTATTTGAGCGGGGGGCGGATGTCAATATCATTATGGGGAAATCAACATAGATGGCTGACCTGAGCTCATGAGAGCTCACAGACTCTAGACCAGCAGCTAGGGAGCCTGAATGGGATCAATCTACATCCTCTGCATGTGGGGGACAGTTGTGTACCTTGGTCTGTTTGTGGGGCCCCTAGTAGTGGGATTACGACCTGTCCCTAGTGCATGAGTTTGTTTTTTTGGAGCCCATTCTTTATGGTAGGATGCCTTGCTCAGCCTTGACGCAGAGGGCAGAAGTCTGGTCCTGTCTCAACTTGATATGCCAGACTTTACTGACTCCCGGTAGGAGGCCTTACTCTTTCCGAGGAGTGGATGTGGAGAGTAGAAAGGAGGGGGGAGGAAACAGAAGAAAGGAGGGAGGGGAAACTGTGGTTGTTATGTAAAATAAACAAAAAAATAGAAAACATCGTATCTTCACCATTTATCATATACAATATAAAGTAAAAGTATTAGTATATTAGTTTCTGGAAGATCATTTCCCAGAGGAAGAATCCAGTTCACATTTAGTTCTCTTAGCAATTGTGTCCTTTCTTTCTGGACTTTGGAGGAAGGGAACTCCAGTCAAACTTAGTAAGTGATACTACTATATCATTAGCATTCTCATCTATTTATTTTATATTTGTACTCTGAATCTGCCTCTGCAACTTTCCAGTCAAGCCATCATCCTTTCTCTCCTTGCCAATCATCACCTTACCCTACCACTAGGCCTCTATCCTCTCGACTTCACTACATCTAAATGCACCTTTCAATAGAATTCAGCCACAACACATTACCCTTAGCACTGCCTGATCTGCTCCTCGGCATCAAGGACCCAAACACATAAGCTCAAAATCCTATATTCTGCTTTTCAACTGCTGCACACTTCTATTTCCCCTCATTCTTAATCTTGCTTTGCTCTCCAGCCACTTGGGCTTTCCCTCTTCCTGATGCATCCACTGAACTCATTCTGCTCTGTAGGCTGTCTATACTTAGAGCTGTCAGGCTCAGTCGGGCTTTGCTTAGTTAAGGAAGGTTACCTGGCACTGTTCCACCATCACCTATGTAGGGCTGAATGCACTCATCTGCCTCACCATGAATAACTATTATAATTGAATGGTTTGGCAACTATTTTCTTAAGTGTTTTTGTCATATTTCTATCTAGCATTTAATACTTACACCTTTATTCAAAGATGTCAAGTGAGTGATGATTATGGTACACTTAGGTTTGTATATGCTCATTTAATGTATTAGCATGTATAAAGGAAGTAAACGACTTATAATTTTTCTATTTGAATCATTAACATAATTAACATGAATATATTTTGTACTTTTAAATGAAATATTTACTAGTCATATTTTTATGACTAGTCTTTAATGTGAAATCAATAAATAGCAAAAATGCAAAATAGCAAGTTCATAGAGCTATTTCTAGGGGATTGTCCAAGTCTTTGGATTTGAATTTTAAATGCTTTGATATCTATGTTTATACTTAGGATCTAAAAAAGCAAATTGAAATTTTTTACAGCTAAAAGTATAATAATTGTGTAATATTCCTCTTGCCAAAAGGCAACCTTTATAAGCTATATAATATTGCCTATATATTTAAGTTATTTTTTTCATGATCCTGAGCATTATAATTATCTCTTTCAGCTGTGAAGTTTATTGTAATTTAGTGTATATGAAATAACTGTATGTAGGAGTTATCTGATAACCAAAAAATGTTATAGGAATGTGAGTTATTGCTAATGTCAAGGATTTTTGGTTAAAAACACTAGTAATGACTCATAGTGATGAAACTTTGGATGAAGAAGTTTCTGAGTCACAATCTACTTTGTATTTGTAAGAAGCTGTGAAAGATTTTAATGTTATGGGCTAAGGATGACTCATTTATCTTACTCCTCATAGTGAGGCTAGCCTACCAAATTTCTTAGCTGGAATTTCCAGCAATAAACACAATACTTTTAGCCGCTTTCTATGACAACAAAATTAACACCTGAGATTTGAAGTTACCATTTAAATTTAATGGTAAATATGGCATTTTATGAAGTTTTTGATTTATAAATTTATTCTTAGACAAAAAACAGTTAACTGTTAACAATTTAAATTGATGTTAGATTGGAAAACTACTGAAAGAAATTAAATGGATAAAAATCAATTCATGTAGTATGGACATTGTTTCCCAGAATAAATGCTCAGGATGAACTCTCACAACACAGTTTATATCCATAGAGAGATTGCACATGACCAAGTGGTGGCCTCACACCAGCACCCCAGAAGAGTCATCACAGGCACTGGCCAGCAGACACAGGGTAAGCAGCATGAGCCCCCTGCTCATTTGTTCTCTGTCTCCTCAGACTTCTTGCTGCTCCAGCCCTCAGTTATTTCCTACAAAAACAGTAACTCTCTTGGTTCTTCCTTTTATTTATTCCATCTGAACAGCTCTAAATATGTATTCATACTGTTGTGTTTTGTCTTTTGTCCTTAGGCAGGTTACATAGAACCAGGGCAGAAAATCAAAACTATCTTGCAGGTTTTGCTCCAGAAATTCAAGTATTCTGTCCAATTGGTGAATCATAAAGGATGCTGACAATATATCTCTACTGTCTCCAGTCACTTTCCTTTTATTACCCAAAAGCTTTTATCCTTCATGTGTCTGCAACACCCTTATTATTCTATTAGGGACTGTCTTCGTCAAGGGCATTACATTTCAATTCCTTGAGAAAACAGCTAACAAGAGGCATAAACATCTTTAGGCTGTGAGTTTTCTAGTCTAGACTTCAGCATCAGGATGTGACCTTCTTGCCACATCTCTTGCCAACCCCTGATCTTGAGATCAGACAGTTTCTGAACCTATCAAGTGCCTTATTAGTACAATCATGCAGGATACTTTCATTTGCCATTGATAATTGTTCACAGTAATCTCACTCTAACCTAATTTTATCTAAACTTAACATTCTTTACAGCCCTGCTTTATTTTTTTATGTCATTAGACATCCTGACACCCTCCTCTAGCCAATTTTATCATGCTTTTCTTCATATTCTCTACATATTATATCTCACTTATAGAAACTCTGATTTTGAAAACACTGAAATACCTGGTACATCTCTAGTACTGCAAATAGAGCTTCTAACAGGAGCATCACTGGTCCCTTCAAGGTAAATTTGCATAATGAAACAAACATGCTTTTTTTTAAAGACTCTTCAATTTCCAGTTTCTAGCACAAAAATCCTCTCATCCCACTTTCCTGTTGCATTTCCCAGTCAGTGTTTCTGAATCCTTTATAGTCTCTTCCTATATGCCAAGTTGCAAATGGTTGCTTTCCTCAAGAAAGTTACATTTATACATTATTGCTGAATTTTAGCATCTCAATTTATTTATGTGTTATCTTCTTCTGAGACCAAATCTAGAACCAGACTACCAACCCAAGGGTGCTCTGAGTATTGTAAACCCAATGTCAAATGTGAACTAGGAATCTTCTTCCTCTTGGACTATGACCCAGATGATCAGCAGGTCTCAGTGCAGTGTTTAGATCCTTTTCTAAAATAGAATACTGTCATCATACATCACTAATTTCAGTAACTTTCTTACATGCATTAATTTATACACAATATTTCCAGTGATATGTTTGGTATATTTAGAAAATAAAATAATATCGCCCATATTAAGAAACTCACAGGAATTTAGAAAAATAATTTACACTAAATTTGAAAGTACGCATGTATGTAATTTAGCAATATAGACTATCAGAAAAAAGCACATGAATGATACCTGTGAGAGTCAACATAAAATCTCAGAAAACAATGGAGGTCCTGTGAGATTTGTCCCAGATAAGACCATGCAAAGAAAACTTGTAGCATGGTCAGTGCCTCTGCCTTGGAGAATGCACCACTGGGCATACAGATGGCTCATGGTGAGATCAGATAGGTAGGAAGGCAGTACTCCCTATGGCAACAAGTTCTCACTTTCTGAATTTAAACTTAAGAAATTATTGCCAAAGGTAAAATTGCCTATTTTATTTTCTAAGTTTATAATTCTTTTCAAGATAAATGGAACTAAATAAGGTTAAATAATCTCAAGCAAATAAAGATCACAAATCACCATAATGAAAAAATGTTATTTATGTCAAAAAAGAATAACTTTCTTTATTTTCTTACTTTTCTTTCTAACTTTCTATGGTTAGAAGATTCAGAAAAGCAACTACTGAGGAATTTTTCAATTTATTTTCTGAAAATAATGTAACTTTGTGGTAAAAGAAAATACAACGTTGTTTTAATTTTTAAACTACTTAAAGTTAAATCAAAGGAGCTAGTTTAACACATACACAACAAATAAAAAATAGGATATTAAAAAATTAGGGTAATGAAAAAATTAGGGTAATTAAAAAATCATTATTCATATAAAAATTATATATACTAGATTTCCCCATAATTTACAAGTATAGAAAAGAATGACAAATATAATGTGTACACAGAAATAAATAATATATAAATGTATATATTAATATAATTTCTAAATGTATTATAATTTCTAAATGTATTATACATACAATGTCCTGCTAAAAAAGCTATTTAAAAGAGAATTGCTGTGGGACAATGGTCTTGTACTTTGTAAAGATTTGTCATTTGTATTTTAATAAAATACTGATTGGCCAGTACCCAGGCAGGAAATATAGGCAGGTGACCAGGCAGGTAGAAGAGGAGGGGCAACCATAACAGGAGAGTCATGGGAAGAGGAAAGAGTCAGTCTACAGTTGTCACCCAGACACAGAGGAAGCCAGACACAAAAGAAGCAAGATGAGAAAGGCTTGCTGAAAAAAGGTACTAAGCCATGTGTCTAACACAGGCAAGAATTATGGTTTACTGTAAAATGTAAAATTTAGTTAATAAGAAGCCTGAACTAATAGGCCAAACAGTTTATAATTAATGTAGATCTCTGTGAGTTTCCTTGGGACTGAACAGCTGCAGGACCATGAAGGACAAAAACTTAAGTAAACAGAGAATACAAAAATAAAAGCTGAGAGGATACTAAATTTCAACAGGAAATATTTATATACTTTCATTTTGTTAACCTCTCCCTAACGGACAATCTACTCTGCCTCCCCAGTCCCTCACTGTTTAACTTTTTCTACAACAGAGACTTCAGAAATCCACAACAGATTACAAGTTCTTGCCACTTGCTTTGTTTGTTTGTTTGTTTTGCTGTCCAGAAGGTGAAAAGCCCCTATTGCTGAAGACACCACATACTGTTTTCATCATATAGAGAAATTAAGCCATAAGCTGAATATGAAGACCCTCCATACTGGTTATGGAAGGTGTTATGCAGGCTGCTTGATGGAGAAAGGCATCAATGGTCATCCCCAAATGTGAGACCAACAAAATGGAAGATGAAACAGCTGGAAAAGTATGCTCACTTGTGCAACAGCAGTGCATCTGTTAAAGGGGTAGCCAATATCTCTCTGAATGCAGCCACAGGACAAAATCAATCTGTAGTCCTTTAAAACCAGTCAGAAATGCATGATCTAGGAGGTGATAGTCTTTAGGAGAGATGAAAACTGTTGATTACTAAATTGACATTATATCAAGTGATTTTCCAAATATGTTTATGTTTGTACCTAGAGACAAATGTTAGTCTCAGTCTTAATAAGAGAAGCCCCTCTATTACAGTGAGTGATGGTGACTGCAAAGACTCATAGTCAACCACACAAGGTGACAAATGAGTGCTTAACCACAAACAAGACATTCATGCCACCTCTCTAGGACCCAGAAAACAGTAATAGAATGTAATAGCAGGAAGACAAGGAGAGAGGCTGTGATGCAATTTTCTGAGAGAAAAACATTCATTTCAAACACAAACTTATTGTGACTGCATATGACTGTACCAGGTCTGCACAGGAATATATGCAACAACAGTATGGTATGAAAAAGTGATGGGCATGCAATGTACTAGCACATACTTTCTATATTTACTAATGGTAGATTCAGTGGTGGGGAAAGTGATGTACTCACTGGCGACCCCAGAAGCCTCCAGTGGACAATCCTGGTTCACTGGTCACACAGATGGCTCAGGGTACTAATTGGGTCATAACACAAAGTCATGATAATGGGGGAAAGGGATAGAAATATAGGGGATTGATAGAAAAAGAAGAGGAGGCCTGGGACAGAATATATATGTATGTATATATTTGTGTGTGTGTGTGTGTTTTGTTGGAGGCCACTTGTTTGTTCCCAGCAACTCAGACCTGAAGTATTCACACAGAAATTTGTATTAATTAAATCACTACTTAACCAATCATTTAAGCATATTGCTATCAAGCTCTTACATCTAGAATTAACCCATTTCCATTATATTTTATTTTACCATTATATTTTATATTACATTTTACCATGAGACTCTTGTCCTACCGCCAAGGTTCCAGCTGGCAGCTCTGTCTTTCTCCTCTGACCACTACATGGCATGTCCTGACTCCACCTACTCTCTCTCTCTCTCTCT
>LOJH01003830.1:23072-37868 GCA_001685095.1 Ellobius talpinus
ATATATATATATCTTCCAGCCTGTGTTCTGTTATGCCAATGGCTGAGAGCAGCTTCTTTAACCATTAACCAAAAAAGGCAACACATATACAGAAGGACTTCCCATACCATATGTATATGTGTATAAAATTGCCAAGAAGAAGCGCAAGCTATTTAAGAAAAAAACTAATTTTAAAGCCTTAAAAATACAAGGTAGGAACTGAAAGGTTTTAAATGAGAATTTATTAAGAAATGGAGAGATGTGATAGGAAACAAAACAGTAAGAAAGTGTGAGACACAGATTTGTGGGGCAAGGCTTCTTCCTTTGTTGGAAATCAGCTTTAATTTTCTTGGCTTTCTAGATGCTAGTGCAAGGGAACCACAAAAGCCACACCATGAATGTAAATATAAAGTAAATAATTCAGTATATTTCATAAGTCTGTGTTTCATGATATTTCCACAGCAAAACCCTGAAGGCCCATTTTGTAAGAATAATCTAAAGTGAAATTCAGTGTCAAATGAAAAGAGTTCAAGTATATAATTTTCCCCTGGAATGGCAGAGTCAATAATAATTATTTTACCTCCTAAAGGAACAGCCAGGGCAATTCTGATATTAATAATAGATAAGCACTCTCTGCATACCGGACTCTGTGCTGAGAAGACATAGATTGTTTTCCCCATTAAGAAGCAGAGGTTCTACAGGCCCAGAATGTCTTAGCTGTAACTCTGACATCCAGAAACATAATAAAAATGGCAGGCCACATTTGTTATTTTTTTCTTTCATAATCTTGGTAAAAAGCCCTTTTCTGGGGCCCCAGAGTAACCAAAGATAGGTGAAGGTGTACATCATTCCTTCCTCTGAGGCTGACTGAATTTTATTCTAGAAGTTCTAGGCTCTTTCTGTAAAACCTACAGTTGTTCCATGTCACACAGATGTGTAACTGTATCTTTCAGAAACTCATCTGCTTCAAGAGAGCCAAAAGTACATGTAACTTGTGTTTTGAATAAAGTACATCTAAACAAGACTGTAAGAGAAGCAAGACCACATGTCTCTGGAGATATGGCTTGAAATCAAGTATAACTAGATAACTAGATAAACACTCAGCACATACCAGTATATGCTAAGATGTAAATTAGTAGTCATCTCAACCTGTTACATACATTGCCTCTATTCTAAAAAGTTTGTCTCTCAGGGAATATCAATTTTGTAAAACCAGACATCTTATCTGTGGTTCAATTTTGAGTAACTCTTACCCAGAATGACAACTAGCTGACTTACTATATACAAAGTACATGTGCAATACATTTCCACAAATGGATAGATTGACCTTTCTGCAATGCATTTTAAAACAATGCTTTACAGTGTGTTGAAATCATAGCTCTAACCTTGGATACCACTCTGTGCTGGTAGCCACATACCCATGATTTGATACTAACAAAGATTGCAACTGAATATTTCTTATGACAGGAGGCAGCTTTAAAAAAACATGTAGAAGTTCAGGTCACCCTATCTACAAATAATCTGAAGTATTATCAAGAACAAATAAAAATATCTGTCTGGAAAAACCCTACACTAAGTTTAATGGTATAGTGGAGAATATGGTCATAATCACTACAGTCTGGGGAAGGACTAAGGAGCAGCCTCAGGCTTGGGTATGTTATTTACATTCTCTTTACATCATTTTGAGCACTCTCATGAATGAATCTTTACTGAGATCTTCTCCCTTTACCAGAATAGAAAATGTCAGAGAAAACTCAGTAACACATGAACGTTTCCAAGAAACGAACCAGAAAGTACAATACCAATTGTCAACAGGCTGGGCCTTCTGGAACAAAGTTTACCTATGGCAGTTGCCAATCTCTCCTCTTCCAAGTATATATGCAGTGGTTTAAAACTTGACTATGTAAGAAAGAATCTTATATTGATTTAAGTATATTATTGGACAAAATTCATATATTTACAGTATACATTTAACTGTATCAGTCACTGGTATCTGTTCTAATACAAGTTCTAAAACATTCAGTAGTACTAAGTTTTTTAAAAAGCAAAGGAACAAATTGGTCATGAATAAGGCCCTATACATACATGTGTATGTATGTATGTATGTATATATATACACTCTAATATATTATATCATTATAGAAAATGAATATCTAGATTTTAGAAGTCTATGTCCAAACTGTGTAGCCTCTTTCCTAACTGAAAACACAAAAGGACAAGAAGAGTATAGACCTCAACCCTCCAAAACCTTTAATTGCATACAGTTATGCATTGATCTGCCCTGACTATGACCAATACTGGAGATATCAGTAAAGCTTCCCAACATGAACAATATCCTTGCCAACTCAGAGACTTCCCAAAGTTATTATAATTTAAAATACAAGCTGCTTCATCCCCCATGCTATTCCAGGCTCCAACCATGTTCTTGTTCTGATCTTCTGTCGAGTTGATCCAACAGTCTCTTTATTTATTTCTCAAGGGTAAGTAGACAATGTCTAATGCAAGCACATTGGGCAAGAAATAATGGGGGAACCTCCAAAAGAAGATACTCTACAATTACGGGGCACATCAAAAACTGATACTTCCATTTTAATAAATTATTTTCTGGGTTGCATGCCTTTAATGCCATCATTCCTTTGAGGCTTTGCTTCTTGTAAAAATCTGCCCAGAGATGTCTCTGTGTCAAATACTCATATTTTCTTTATCATAGGATTGAAAACATCTAAGATGTGTGTGTTGGTGAAAGGATAGGAAAAGAGGCAAGCAAAGAACGTTTAACCATATACATGATACATGAGGTTTTAACCATATGCATGAGGACAAAAAGTTACATGTCGATACTCTCCCACCATGTAGACCTAACAATGGCCTCACGTAGACCTAATGCCAGAGAAATTTTGCATAATAGATTGCAAATGCTTCCCTGGTTGTGGTTTGCATCCATCTGCTCTATTCATGAAACTGCTTTGCAAACTGTTTGACTCCTTTTCAACTAGTTAGCTACTATTGCCAGTATCAGCCAACATATCAGTTGTGGCCTGACTGTGAAGTGAATGAAAAACAGTTGTCTTATTTTAAAAGCCATATGAAATGTTAATTTCACAATGACAGCACTGGAAATTTATGTTGTGAATGAATTATGGAAATTGCTGGGATGTTAATTCACAAGAAACTTAATAATTAACATGAAAAAATAGTTAATTATGGAAGACTAGTCTTATCTTCAATTGTTGCCCCAAAGAGAGTTTAAAACTGGACTGTTGAGAAGAGTTCAGATGTATATCCAGACACACAGAGATATAGCCTCCTTCTGAAGGTCAAATGTACATCTTGTTTTGTCTTTCACTCAGGCCATCAGGCTGTGTAGATCAAAATTGTCTCCAAACTCTGTTACCCATAGAATACTGAATGATAATCACATCTGTCTGAACTTTCATTTTAGTCACATCTAGACTAAATTTCTCATATTTATAAGTCTACTAGTACTACTGTCATTTCTAAAATTCAAAATATCATTTAATAAGATGCATGATATTAAAGTCAATTAATTTTCTTTAATAACTTGAGATGGTAATACTGAAATTAATTGATATATTATCTCATGAATTTTTTGCATGTTCACTATTATTTTTATTTCTGAATAGACCTTTGACCTATTTGTAAGTTGAAAGTCAGGCTATTTTTGTCAAAAGAAGGACATTCCTCCTTATGAATATAGAAAAATGTATATATTAAAGCATAAAATACTCTTCTAAGAAAACATGAAAATTAGACATCTACCATAGTAAAGAAGAGAACTCAAATACCTGAATATCTCAACTATCCAATCACATATATTTTTTACTTTATTGGGTTTTCTGTTCTTTATTCTTCTTATCAAAATATTTAATCACACAATTATTTATGTATCTA
This sequence comes from Ellobius talpinus, assembly GCA_001685095.1. Lineage (NCBI taxonomy): Eukaryota > Metazoa > Chordata > Mammalia > Rodentia > Cricetidae > Ellobius > Ellobius talpinus. The sequence continues at coordinate 26,964 of LOJH01003830.1, forward strand.
TGAGTTTAATGACATTCTCTAACAGATTTATAGAAATGATCATATTTAATATTTGTGGATGTAAGTACTGTTCCAGGAATAGATTTTAATAGTTTAAATATATTATCTTGTTGAGATCTCCAATTAGCCCTAAACACTAATTACTAGTATTATTTATACAAAAATCTAATAGGAGAGAGTAACTAATGGACTAGTTTGAAGTCTAATTGCTGAACAGTCTGAAGGCAGCTGTCAATCCTCTGTCAGCTGTCTTGGGTAAGCTCAGTGTAACAGACACATGAAACTTGGTCTAAACTCCAGTGTCATTGCTTGCTAACAGTAAGTTGAAAAGTACTTAACTCCGTGTCTGTGTGTGTGTGTGTGTGTGTGTGTGTTTGTATTTACAGTGATTATGTAATACATTTGTTTGAAATATATTGTATAATTATTTATTTTTGATAAAAAGATTGATTCCTTATATATAAACTAGGCATTCTTCAATTACTGGTATCCAACAAATAATTGTGGAACTCATAACAGGCAAAATTACTATAAAATCTGTGAAGCATCACCTTTTATTTCTTCATTTCCTTGCTTTTCTTTTTTTACTGCTAAATTACAAATGACTTCTTTGCAGAAATGTATTAAAATCATAAATAAACTCCTATATGTTTATACATAAGTCTGATTCTGTGACCTCAGATTATTTCAAAGGTGAAAAAATAGCTAGGGTAACTTCTGTACTACTGAAGAGCTCACAGCAGCTGGGATGACTTACCCAAGATCTGCACAAGATCAGTCTCATTAAGTCTAACATGGATCAGGGAGAGGCTCTCAAAGCTCTACCCTTAGCAGTGGAACTACCGATAGTTGGTGGCTTCTGGACTGGAAGACTTATTATTTTTAGGAGAGGTGGTGACTGATCACTTACCCCACAGAACTGACAACAAAATGACTTATATACAGGCAGCATTAATTGGAACCAAATAATAAATAAATAGAGAGCATGGAATTGAGAAGGAAGTGTTATGGAAAATGTTGGCAAAGCTGGATGGGAGAGATGGTACATATGAAAAAGAGACCTTTTATACATATATGAAATCTTCAGAGAATATTTTAAGGGTGAAAAGACAGTCCACACAATAAAAGAAAATTCTTGCCAACTATATTTTATTGTTTTTAAAACATACAAAAGACTCAACTTTAAAAATAAAATAATAAACAAATATCAATTTTTGCCAAGTATTTCAACAGCTATTTTTCTTAGGAACACATTTAAAATGGGCAATTAAGGACCTGAGATAATCGCCAACACAACAAGCCTGTCTGGAAGGTGAGTGAAACTTCAAGAAGATGCAGTTTCTGACTCATATGACCAAAAATATCAGTAAAGGCATGAAACATTGCAAACCTTCATGCATTAACCATTGAATGGAAAATTATGTAGATACTGTGCACGAACACAGACTGAGACTGCTCCTCAAAATATTAAATACTGATATCACATGTTTCTACCAAAACAAACCATTCCATTTCTAAGATTAAGACAAGAGAACTGAAAATATAAAGGCCCATAGAGGTGTTATTTATAATAGTTCACAAAGCAATAAGCCAAGGTCTCACCACAATGAATAAATAAAGTTTACTTAGAGGCATACTTATGTGATTTTTAACATGAGATAGAAATAGAAATGCTAAAATATAACTAATCATTTGAAACGCTTTACTTATTAAAATATACCAATCACAAAATACTGCATGCTGTGTAATTATATTTATGAGGCATGCCCAGAAAAAAATACAGGGAAACGAAGAGTAGAATCATGGTTTCCAGAGACTGGAGCATGGGATGGATAGAACATGACAGTTGATGGGCTGAGTTCTACTCTTGGAATAATAACTATTTTCTAAAATTATATACTGATAGTGCCACTACAGAAGATATTCTATGAACCACTGAACTACACAAATTACTAGTTCACTTTAAGGAATGTAAATTGTTCCTCAATATATTTGTTATTGAAAATATGTGAGCCAAGTTGTTACCTACAATAACTACATCCACAACAAAATATTCATTTGAATTCTATTTTCCACTATTATAAAATGATCCAATAAAAGGGCTCTAAATTTTCTATTTCTGAAATTGCAATCACAACAAAATAGTATAACTCATATAATATGAAAATTACAAAATTATGCATACAACAGACATGTGCACATGTATTTATTTTCATCACACTCTTTGTTACAAAATCTAACTTGGTATTGGTGGGAAGTCTCAATCTGAGCCTACTGAGTGATGTAGCCTTCCAGATGTGAGCTATCATGGCCTGACTCAGTAAGGATGTTAGTTTTTGTTATTCTTTCTGTGCTAATGTGGGCTGCACCCAGAGCCTTGTGGCCCCAATACAACTAATCGGCCACTGAGTCCCACACCTAATCCTTCATACATCATCCATACTCTCTCTATGTTACATAGTCTACATTCACATGTTGCAACTCAAATAATTAGGTGCTCTTTTCTGTCTAATTAAATTGCAATGTGCTTTATGAAATTATTACTTAAACTTATACCTTTACAAAATTTGCCCATTGAACTATAAGACACGTGCTGAGAGTCTTCTCTAAAACAATGAGTACCATTTCATAACCTGACCCTAAGCATATTGACTACATAATCATCTTAGCAGTGTGTCGGTAGGTTGATACACAACAGTGTCTCACTGGATGGAAGGATCACAATCAAGCTTGTGAGATGGCAAGGCTGCTGGTGCCTGGGGAAAGCAGAGAGCAGTGAAGCAGATCAGCATAATGGTGTCAGCATTGGAAGGGAAAGGACAGCTGAGAGAGTATAAACACTAATGTGACCCATTTCACAGTTCTGAAGAGAGCATCGTGACTATAGCTTCAGGTTATTATGAAGCACTGTTCTATGATACCATAGCATGTAGAAATGACCTGAACAACAGAGATCCCCAAGATTTACACTAATGGTCCTTTTATAAATGGCATGTATATTATTTTTTCATTTCATGAAACTATAATGTTCATAGCTCACAGTAACTAGAAGAACAGTACTTTTATCTTTCAATAAATAAAATTCTAGTTTTAAATGAGAAAAGTTCAAGAGAGCAAGAGTGATGCAAGATTTAATTTTTGAATCATAAAGGACACAATAGCCATGTCTGATACTTTTCCCAAACTCAAACAGGTATCTCTCTATGGTATTTAAGACAGTTCATTTCTCGTCATAGAAAAATGGTTACTGAGTGTAGTATAAAACATTTTTTCTTTTTAATAATGTGATCAGAAATCCCAATCATGACTTCCAGGTCTCTCTCCTACCCTTCTCTTTCAAGCATCCATTTCAGCTTCCAGGCCTCTGTGATTACTCTTCCTACTCCCTTAAATAGAACCCAGAAACTTCTTCATATGTACAAAAAAATCAAAATATGGGATATACTTAGCTTATGTTTTCAAATAAAAGTATCTATGTACTGTTATCCAGGATATTGAAAATCTCCATTTATTTCATTCCTGAGGGAAAACTGTCTAATGCAGCATTTTTGACTGGCACTTTATTCTCTTAGCACTTTACATATTTCTTCCCAATGTCCCCATATTTATGAGGTTTCTACTAGGTATACTTATGTGGAAAGCCTTTTGGAACTTCCCTTTCATATTATGAGCCATGGTTTTATTGTTATTTTTAATATTTTCCCTTGTTATTTATTATTTAACCATTTCAGACACATGAATCATAATCATTATCATCCTCACTTCCCTCTCTTATCCATCTCTTCCTTTATTCATGTTAAAAGTTATCTTATACATTCTTGTGCCTCAGTAATAAAAATATTCATCATACAAACTACACATTATCTCATTAGTATACATTAATGTGCTTTGCCTTTGTAAACTGCATATTATCTCATTGTTACTGTACATTAATTTGTTTTACCTTTTAGATTCACTCAAATAATTCACTCAAATAATTCAAAAAATTCATTTCAAACAGTCCTGCAAATGAAGGTTTGAACATATTTAGTGTATGCCCATTATAGCTGTGTGATAAAGTCTCCAAGGACACAGCATTGCATACATTTAGATGTGTCCTAACTTTGTATACGTACTTTGTACATTTTCTACATGTGGAACACGTACAGTTGTGTGTACATTTATACATTTGCACATGTGGTGGCTAGAGACTGATAATGGATGTTGTACTCTTCCTAACTCAATATTCACCACATTTTTAAGACAAACGCTGATCCTAAATATTACCCATTTTCTAGGTTGGTCTTTAACCCATGAGATGGTATCTATCTATGTCCCTCAGCATTCATATGGGTGCTAAAGATCTGAATTCAGGTTCCGATAAGTACAGGACAAGTACTTCACTAACTGAGACATTTTCCTGCATTTCTTTGTTTCTAGAGAATTTCTATTGCTATGAAACATGAAGGTGGTAGTCTGCTTTGACAGACTATATAAGATTGAATAGACACTGTGATGATAACCATTATCAATTCCTCTTAGTCACCCTTAACTCAAAAGTAGAAACCACTTCTGCTTTTTGCCTAATCATTAGTCTTATACCAAGCACCCATAGTTACATTCACTGATAGTACTTCTAACTACAGTGCTCAGCTGCATTACATTCTTCTTTCATTTGTTCTTTCTGCCTAAAGTGATATTTTTATAAGATTTTTAAAAAATGTGTTTCCCTTAATTAAATGAAGAGAGCAATTAGAATTGTGACTTTTAGGAGACTTCAAAAACTTAAATATATTTTAGCTTATGAAAATAGTCCTCAAATAGATAGCATTTGTAAAATATCTAACACTATTCTCTTATTATGTCAAGACAGCAATATTGTGTTTAATTTTGTAAGTTTTACATAAGACTTTTGAAGAGAAGAGCATCAAAATAATAAATTTTTGTAGCTGTGCTTCGTGAAATAAGTAAGCATAGTCTGGTTTTCAACCCATTATTTAGAATGGAAATACCCAATGCAGACACAGAATTGGTCAAAATGCTGTAAGTGACCATGAGTGTTCAATCCTAATGGCACCCAATTATTAAGCTCCCTGCCATGGCTAAGGGAACATCTCAGATGAGGTGGAATGGATGAGAATATGGGAGCTGAAGATGAGAAGGAATGCTGCGAAAAGCTGTCTTGTGGTCACGGCAAGGCTATTTCACTCAGCGACTCACAGCAGCTGTGAAGTTCACAAGGTTTTCCCTGTAACTCAAGAGCTATTGGCAAGAGATAGCTGAAGGACAAGGAAGACTGTTCTGGTAGATAACTATAGTTCTTTACCTTTCCCCAATTCTTTCAGGTCTATTTAGCTAAATAATCCCAATCTCTGTAGCAGAATACCTGATGTGGCCTCTCCTCACTCTCTGCCCCATTCCCAGAAAACTAAGAAGGAGTTGGTGGAATTCCCTGCTTTTCCCTTCTATGAAACCCCTAGCCCCATCCCTAAGTGTTACTTCCCAATTTCTGGAACCATATTTTAGCTAGGAAACCCAGTGACCGTCCCTATCAGTATCCAAAAGAATGTCCTACCAGGTAACACACAGCTACCACATTCTTCCAAGAATTAGAAAGGGCAGCTGAAACCAAAGAACAAAAAAATCCATCCAACAAAGATAAGAACAGATATTATTACCTAGAATTATAATCTTCTGAAATCCAAATATATAGAAGCAGTGTAAAAAGTTCAATCAATAATAGCCAGGACAATATTTTTGCACCACAACCCAACAATTCTTCCACAGTAGGCCCCAAGTATGGAAAATAACTTAATTATCAATAAAAAAAGACCATAAATAGCCATTTATGACTATGATAGATGTCTTTAAAGAGGAAGTGGATGAATCCTTTAAAGAAATCTGTGAAAACACAAACAAAAAGTAGGATAAAATGAATATAACTGGTCAAGACCTGAAAGTGAAAAGAAAATCAATAAAGAAAAGAAAAACTGAGATAAATCTGGAAATCAAACATTTATGAAATCAAATAGTAACCTCAGAGGCAAGCCCTACCACCAGAAAATGAGAGATTGAAGGAAGAATCTCAGCCATAGTAACAATAGAGAAAAATGGATGCACTGGTCAAATATAATTGCAAATCTAAAAAAATTATGACATGAAACATCCATAAAATCTGACTAATATTAAAAACCAAACTATGCATAATAGGAAAAGTAGAGAGAGAAGAAACCCAGATAAAAAGCAAGGGGAAATATTTTCAACAAAATCATGGAGGAAGATTACTCTAACATAAGGAAAAAGATTTTAGTTAAGGACAAGAAGCTTATAGGATACTGAATGGCCCGGACAGGAAAAGAAGGTCTCCTTAGTACATAATAAGCAAAATACCAATTTTACAGAACAAAGAAAAGTGAAGGTCCAAGTGAAAATCTATACACCTATGGACACCTGATATTTAAAAAAAGTCCAGAAATTCAAATTAAAAATAGACAACATCTTCCACAAACTGTGCTGGTCAAATGGTGGGACTGCATGTAGAAGAATCTAAATAGATACACACTTCACACCCTGCACATTATTCATCTGCAAATGGATCAAAGACCTCAACATAAAACCAAATACTCTGAACCTGACAGACAAGAAAGTGAGAAAAATCCTCAAACTTGTCGGTAAAGGAAAAGACATTTTAAACAGAACAGCATTAAGATAGTCACTAAGATCAACAATTAATAAATGAGATCTTTTAAAAATTAAAATTTTTGCATGGCAAAGGACATTGTCATTCAAACAAAGCAACAGCCCAGAGAATGGGAAAATATTTTTACCAACTATACATCCAATAAAGGGCTAATATTGAAAATAATAATACTAAGAACTCAAATAAGTTGATATTAAGAAAACAAAAAAATCCAATTAAAAATGGGGTATATATCTAAACAAAGAATTCCTAAAAGAGGAAACTCAGATATCTGAAAAACACTTAAAGAAGTGTTCAACATCCTCAGTCATCAGGAAAACACAAATCCAAACTACTCTGAGGCTTTATTTTCTACCTTTCAGAATTGCTAAGATCAGTTAAACATGTGGCCTATTAAGCTAGAGAGGATTTGGAATAAGAGGAGCATTCATCCATTGCTTTTGAGACTGGAAATTTGATTAGCCACTATGGAAATCACTGTTTTCTTTTCTCAACAAAATGAAAACCAATCAGCCTCATGATCCAGCTATACTACTCTTGAGCATATACCCCATGGATATTTCATAGTACCACATGAACACTAACTCAACCATGTTCATTGTTGTTCTATTCCTAATAGCCAGAAATCAGAAACAACGTAGATATCCCTCAACAGACTAATGAATAACAATTTGTGGTACATTTACACAAAAAATATTACTCAGTCCTTAAAGTGAAATGCAATAAAATTTGCAACTAAATAGATGGAACTAGAAAAAAAAATCCAGAGTGAGGTAACACAGACCCAGGAAGACAAATATGGTATATATTCACTTGTACATGAATATTAGGTGTTAAGTGAATGATAAGTAAGCTTCATTCCATAGAACTACAGAGATTAGGTATAGAGTGAGGGACTAGGGAGGGGACAGACAGAACTCCCTAGGTAAGTATAGACATAAGTAAGAATAGACATTTATGGATGCATGGGCATGGGCTGGGACAGGAGGATCAAGTAAGGAAGGAGTGAATACAAGAAGGGATAGCTAAAATTAAGGGCCATTTGACAGGTCATGTTTAAACCTAATACTATAGATGATCCCTATATATGCATATATGAGGATGACCTAAATGAAAATGTAAAAGAAAAATAAGGGAAACAGAATCTCAACTGGCCATCTCCTTTCACAAAGCGAAACTTCAAGTCCCACGACTTGGCTGCATCTATTTGAGTTATTGACCAAAGAAGTACCATGGAAACACCCAAACCACACAGCCATCAAGGCTATATCAGTTTTTTCCTACAAACTGATGTTAAGGCCCCATTGCCAAGACAACAACTAAAGAACTCAATTAACATGGAGAATTGAGTTGATGCCAAAATAAAGCCTTTTCCATACATTCTGGCATCTTTGGTACAGTAAGGTACTCTGCAAGCCAACAAAGGGGAAACATACACACCAGCCCAGCCACAAACCCTTTATTTACAATAGCAAAAGATATGTTAGTGTGATGGCAGCACAGACATGAGACTGTTCAGGCTAGGGCTGGGAAGAAAGCAAATACTACTGCAGTAGAATGACTCCTAAGCACATCCTGCTATCCTCATAGATAGAACCTTGCTTAGCCACCATCAGAGAAGCTCCCTCCTGCAGCAGATTAGAACAGAGACCCACATCCCGATATTATGCAGAGTGAGAGACCTTAGGACACTTAGCTGTCTATAGGATATCTCTATCAACCCCCTACTCCTTAGTGTTTAGAGAACCCTGTGGAAGAGGAGGCAGAAAGAGTGTGAGGGCCAGAGGAAATGGACAGCACCAAGATAGCAAGGCCTTCTAAATCAGCATGATCAACGCACATATGAAGGCACAAAAACCAAGACAGCATGTGTGGTGCCTGCACAGGTCTGTATCACATGGGGTACTATAGCTGAGAAGAGACAAGGGTAAATGCTCCCATTCTTAACCTAGAATAAAGTCTCCAGTTGATAACCACTGGCAGATGAACTTTCACTTTCTTCCTAGGTCGTTTCACTAAGGAAATGAAACGACTCTTAAGGGTAGGTGGGAATAAAAATGTAGGCTGCAAAATGAGCAGTAGAGAACAACACAAAGTGAACTCAAAGGCGTCGTTGGAGGTTCCCTGTCTCTAAATGTTCTGTCAGGGGTCTTCTGTAGCTTTCAGATTTACTTATTTTTTTAATTTTTTTCTGTCTTTTTACCCCAAATACCCTTTGCATATATATTATGCTTTCTAGTTAGGAGCCTCTAATGGGATTGCAATGGGTGCAAATGAGCAGGTCTCTGTTTCTTGTGCCTTCTCTGGAGTTTTTTTTTTCCTTTGGTCTTTTTGCTTTTTCAAATTGTGATTTATTAGTTTTTGTTTTATCACATATTTTATTTTATTATTATCCTTTAGAATCTTGGTTGTATTCTAATAATAGACAGAGTAGGGGTGGATCCAGATTGGAGGGGAGATGGGTAGGAGATGGAATAGAAAGATGGGAAACCATAATCAGACTATATTATGTGAGAGAAAATTATCTATTTTTACAAAAGGAAAGGAACCCAATATATATTGCAAATATTACCTGCATGTTAGATCTATATATAACACAATAAAAATTTATGCTGATCTCAACATGAAACACTTTTGTAGGGTTAGCAAGCAGGTGGAATGAATATACTAGATACAAGAGAAGTAGATATTTCCAAGAATGAAACCTGAGTTAAAACCCTGAGCTAAAAAAAATCTGTCACACTTAATGATGTGCGGTGTCAGCTCACTAGGATTTTTGAATCAACTAATATGCACAACTCATTAGGTCTCTGCAAAGTTGTTCCACAGAGGTTTAACTGAGGACGGTAGAAAATCAACCCTTAACACAGGGAAGCACCATTCTATGGGTTGGTCTCTCAGGTTAAATAAAAGTAAAAAGAAAAAGCAAGGTTAGCAGTGTTGTTTGTCTTGTACTCTGACTCCTGCTCACTCTTTCTTGACTGTAGACACCATACCACTAGCTGCTTCCTCCACATGAATTCCTGAATCCATAGACAATATTCCTTTAAATTTTGAACCAAACTAAGTGCTTTTTTCTTGAACCAAACTAAGTTGCTTTTGTTGGGTATTTTGTTACAGCAAAGAGATAAGTAACTTACACACTTTATAGCACAAATGATCTCACCTATCTATTTAGATGTATTTAAACTACAAGCATGCCTACATTTCTCCACCAAAGGAGCAAACACTTAGTGTTTTTCTTATCTGTTTTTTTTCTAGAATTTAAAGAGGCATGAATTGCATGAATTTTCTATCTTTTCTAAACAATAATGTAGATCCTATGTAGATTACTCAGTATGTCAATGAATGCATGGGTTTATCTGGAAGACGAAACAGAATCATTGTATAAATATTTTAAGGAAAACATTTCCTTTAGTCCCTTTTAATTCACGGTAGAACTTTTAATCATTTTAATTGTAATGACATAGTGACTTTCCCATTCTGTCAAAATGTATGGCTAATGGGGTGGGGTATAGAATGCCTATTGCCACCGAGAATGATAGCAAAATTACTTAGGGAAATTTTACTATTGTTTAACAAAGAACAATTCGGCCAAGGGTAGTGGTATGCTAACCCTAGATGTCCAGAGGTAAAGACAAGAGGACTATTTGAAAGACTGAAGTCAGGCCAGAATACATAAATAGACCCTATATTAAAATTAAACCAGCATAGTAAAAACAGAATGAATAACTGAACAGTGAGGAAGTCTGATGTAACATGAGACAAATGAAAAAGGATGAAAATATATGCTTTGAGAGAAAACTAAGTTTTATAACAGTAAGTCTGTTAAAAGGAGCATGGAAGAAAAAGTTATAATGATTTAAACAAGTATATTTCAAATAAGGATTTCAAATGGTAATTATATTCAAGTGAAAATAAATGTTTCCTGAAAGTACATATTATTAAAGAAATTAGTAACAATCTCTTCAGTGAGACTTAGAGAAACTGAAAAAAAATTTTCTGAATAAAAGTATCATTATTGAATGCAGAAATTATATTTAACCAGAGTTTGTCCATGATTTTCTTTTCCTTTGTATACAGAGCTGTTTTTTAGACTTGGTACAAAGTTTTTATGCTATTTAGCTGAAATATCACTAAGGAGCTTCACACACATTAAAATCATTGAACTACAGATGTCAAAGCCAGCAGTCATGGCCACGCAGGAGGCTAGGCCTCTCAGAGAG
>LOJH01003831.1:0-33990 GCA_001685095.1 Ellobius talpinus
CTGACTGCTCTTTGGACTGGAGAGGGAGGGGAAGGGGGAGTGGAGGGAGGGGGAAGGAAAAGAGAGGAGGGGAGGAGGTAGAAATTTTTAATAAAAAATAAAAGAACTAAAATAAAAAAAGAAAGGCCCATTAGAATAATACTCGACTTTGTAATGGAAATTCTGAATGTCAGAAGTGCCTGGACAGACATTCTACAAGCTCTGAGAGACAACAGAATCCAGCCCAGAGTACTAAAACTACCAAACTATCCATCACAATTGATAAGAAAGAAAAACATTTCACAATAAAAACAAAGCTAAGCAGTGTCTGTCTACCACAGATCTAAAGAAGGCACTAAATGGAAAACTTCATCTGTAGAGAAGGTTGACTACATTCAAGAGGATATAAGGGATAAATAATCCCAGACAGTTCACCCAAAGAATGGGTAAAGCCACAACAGAGGTGTGCATAATGAGACCCTATAAAAGAAAAAACAATTGAAACTTATAATTTGGTAAAAAGAATATTTAATTAATGATAACTGAGGTCAAATATATTCTTTCTCTTTAATGAGGTTCTAGATACAGATTGTCTGTGAAACTGTATGTGCTCTACTGTGATGAGATCATTTCATTTAGAATACTATCTTATCCTAAGGAGCAACAGTAAAGTAGAATTCCCTTATGAGGTCAGAGATCGGGCTTGGGCACTGGCTACCCAGAATTTGGGCAGAAACCTCACCCCATTCCGAGAACCCACTAAATTACTGGTGGAAATTGTTTGTTTATTTTCATAGAAAAAAAGAGGACGTGATGTTTCTAGATTTCTCAAAGGTATGTATGCTATAAAAAAGAAGCTGAAAGATATTTGGAATTCTGCTATTTTCCTAATTTTTCTGACCTGTTTTGTTTTCTGAATGATTTCTATGACTGGTGCCATGATTAAGCCCTCCCCCTATTCTTATCATGAACACAAATCTTACTGCTGTGTTTTGTTTCTTATTTCATAACTTCAGAGAGGTAAGGCCAGATATAAGTGGCATTTTTATTTTCAGACATTACATACAAAATTTCTTTAGCTATGTTTCCAAGGCCAGAGAGAAAATAAGGGCCATCTTGACATCAGAGAGTTAAAGGATAGAGTTCAAAATATAAAGAAGAGGTCAACCATACACTACATCATATCCTGTAAATGCAGATGCTGGGACGTTCATAGGTAAATACAGTTTACATGATACAGTGAAGAAACAGTTTATACTTCCCTGGATATCTGGAAGAAATCTATGTATAGAGGATAAGTAACTACTGTGGGATTTATTTGCCCATGGTCCTCCTCTATTTCACTTTCTTTGTCTTCATTTCCCTCTAATAACTTTTATTTATATATATTTATAAATTAATAATTCACATGTTAATACAAAAATCATACTTTAAAAATGCAGAAATAGGTTCTCTTCTACTTAGTACTATTATGTTTCTTCTGAAGATCTGTGATTCATCACTAGGCTACCATTCGGTTGATGTCTTAGTTACTTTTCTATTGCTTAGACAAAGCACTATTACCCTGACAACTTAGAAAAGAAAGCATTTAGTTGGGGTTTGCTTAATGTTTCAGAGGATGAGTATGATTATTATGGTGGGGAGTATGGCAGGCAGACATGATCCTGGAGTAGTAGCTGAGCTCTTGCACTTGGAGACAATAACCAGAAGACAGAGAGAGGGAGGAGATAGAGAGAGCTAACTGGGAACGTGTGGGGTTTTGATACTTCAAAGCCCACTCCCAGTGAAGCACCTCGTCCAACAAGGTCACAGCTCCTAATCCTTCCCAAATAGTTCTACCCTTTGTGGACAAATCATTCAAATTCAAAAGTCCTAAGTCTACTGGGGCCATTCTCATTCAAATCAGTACAGTTGCCAATTAAATGATTCTATTCTCTACTTCCCTAGAATAAGAGGATTAAAATCCTAGTGTCTGATTCCAGTGGCCTCATCTCTTTCAGTAACTGAGAATATGCTGTTTCACCTTTCCTGTTACTGAGTAAAGGCAGAGTCCCTGCCATTTTGAGAGTCTGCATTTCTGTTCCCACACCAGACATCTGGCTGTGGGTGGACACCCTTCTCATGTCCTTAGTGGACACCCTTCTCATGTCCTTAGTGATGGGATGCTGCTGCTACTTAGTGGGTAGGTCCTGCAGTGTGAGGGACAGCCATCTAAAACAAAGAATTACTGATCCCAAATACCTGCAGTGCTGAAGAAAAGCTTGTACTGACAGTGTGGTCCTCGTTGCTCTACCTCCTTTCTCTTTGCCAAAAAAAGAAACAGCTTGTTTAGTTTGCAAGTATAAGTCGGGCTTGCTATCTGCAGTTTGGCCTTTTGCTTTTCTCTCTGGAACTGTACAACCCACAGAGAAGGTGGATTCCCACCTGCTGTCAGCCATGTGATAAAGTTGGTCTAGTGGTTGCACCCCCACCACTGTGGACTGCAGGGGTTTTGTTTGTTGTCTGTTTGCTGGTGATGGGAAAGGGGGCAACTTCAATTCAGAGGCACCTCGGCCAGCGTATTAGGACTTATCTAGGCTATGTCCTTCACTATTGCTTTTATCAGTAATAAAGCTGACATTTTGATCTCTAACTGTCTGTCTCCTGTATCATTCTCTGTAAATTGGTTCTGATCTCAGGTTGGGAGCAGGGGCATTATTTTTGACCCCTCCCTAGAAACCCAAAATCTGTTACTGTCTGATGGTACAGGATCTTAATGGCTTACCTCCAGGATTCTTGCCTTTTTATGTCAGAGAATTTCATTCTAAGCTGCCAAAATATAATGTTAACTAATCAACAATAGATGGCATACATTTTATGATTAAAATGACCAAAGCCAGATATCAATTTTTATATTAGGTCTTCCTTATTTTCATAATTTTAAAAATAAGAAATACAAAAAAAAATTATTCCAAAGATAAGCCTATGTATTTCCCCACAATATCAATTAATTTTTTCCCAGAAAGTATAAAAACATATCCTGATGTAACTATAAGCATTTTATTAACAATCTTATTAATTTCCTTTACTTGTGATTAATAGACTAATTAAACTAACTATTGGGTAGCATGAAACAAAGTGAAAGGGAATTTTAGTTTGTGGCTGTAAGAGGAGGGGACAAGTTCATGTGATTTGCCATAATCCTATGGTCTGGGAGGAGCTAGAGTCCAGAGGGACACAAAGCTAGGCAGCTGATCAAACCACAGAGAGCTTGGCTCTGTTCTCTGTCTTGTGGATAAGAGTCCAATGTCCTCACAACACTGCAGAAGAAAGGTTATTTTAAGAGACAAGAAAAGGAAGCACATTGTACCTGGATGTATAAAACACCTTACAACTTCATCAAACAAATTCCTTCCTACAGGATATGCTCTTGTGGCTCTAAGTCCACAAAGTTAGAGAAGATAGAAGAAGATAGAAAATCATCTAGTTGTCTTTGTTTTTAAACTTCCCCATGCAGGCAAATCAATGGCCACACTAACTTCCAAGTCTTCCATCATAGTGAGAGGAGAGATAAGACAGCATTCTGTGAATGTTGCCCTCCTCCACTGACTAGGGCAGGTGGCTTGGTGAAAATTCTAGAGCAAATAAGTTTTGCACTGACTTAATAACAGAACTTGGAACAGATTTTTCTCCAATAACTTTGATAATTTACAAAGTAGCTTGAATTTTCAGGATGGTCATGGAATCAGAAACGGTTTTATTTCAGGCATGTTTTCCTCCTTGCAGGGTACAGCGTTTAATATTTATCGATCCCCACCCTCTGACACTGATATAACCAGTAATTACTGCCTGTACTAACACGGTATCATACATCAAGTCCAGAGCTCAGCAACCCGAAATTCTCACATGTCCAGATCCAGCTCTACCCCATGCCACTTTCCCCAGAATACCTTAAAGGGACAGACGAGTGAACTTCTTGCTAGAGCTTTGAACTTGTACCATTGTTTTTAGTGTAATAAATTTAGAGAGAATGGCGTGGAACATGACAGCAGCAGCAAGCTAACTGGAGGGAAAAGAATTATTTCTTTTTTCTTTCAAGCTTGTTGGAAACCTCCCGCCCAAGCCAAATTTCCAAGTCAATTTAAAGAATATTGAATATTTAAGAAGAGTGCTTAGGGGAACTGGTTCTGTTTTATACCACAAGTCCCTTAGACATGTCTTTGAACCTTCCCAGACCTCACCTCCTTCCTCATTTAAATAAAAGGAAGGGCTAATCCGTGCTCTTCTCATAAATCTCTAGTGCTGTTTCTGTGGAGGATTTTAGGCAGAATAAAGACAATAAATGCAGGAGTGTCGATGAATAATAATAAGAGGAGTTGGGACTTTGTAGCTGGAAAGAACCCACAAAAATACAGAGAGAAGGCCTAATCGGAACATGAGAAGCATGTTACAGAGGAGAAGGTTGACAGTGAGAAAGAGAATCAAAACATGGGCTTATAGATGTTAGGAGGCAGCAGACAAGCAAGGTGGACTCTAAAACAAGAGAGAGTGGGAGTTCTGGACAGTACCCAAGCTCAATAATGGGAAAGGAACACACGCTTCTGAACACCCTTTAAGAATGGAAAGGTTATGCTGGTTTTAATGCTATGTTCTACATCATAACATTTTACCATTAAACCAATGTTCCATAAGAACACGTGACTTGATACCCTTCTTGTTTAATCATCTACCGCTAGTTTTCTTAGCTGCTGCTAAGATTGTGAAGCAAATTGCTCTACGAAGTTATAGAGATGCTGGAAGCTGAATGCACTAATCCTTCCTTTGTTCTTTAACGGTCATATTAGAGCCATTGGAAGCAATGGGATCAGGGGAATTAGAGGAAATGCTCATTAAAATAATTTAAAAGGTCTAATGATTAAAATATTGATTAATTAGTAGAACATTGATTAGCAGTCACACTTTATCAACTACAAAGTTTCTAATTACTGCACCATTATTCCATAGATTGACCTGTTCTTTTCTGTCACTTATGATGAAGAACAATTTTTATTAAGTGGGTTTTGGATTTTTGACCTGTAAAATTTTAATAGGAAGTACAGAGTGGGTGTCGTGTGTGGTTTGGCATTTTATCCACCAAGGGACAGATAGTTACTGTCTCTCTACTTAGCCAGATGCCTGAAAGTGCAGGAGGAACACGGATACTTATTAAAAGCTCAGCTTCTCCCCAGTCAAGGGGGTGGGAGACAGCATTCATCCACGGAATGAGAAAGAGGACAGGGTTTGCCTCTCTGGTCATTATATGGAGAATGAACAAGAGGGAAGATCTTTGGATCATGGTGTTGAGTTACATATTATACAGAAACCAGGAGACATTCTGAACCCAATGAAATGAAGGACTGCTGTAGAATTCATGCATATATTTGGGAGAAGTTTGAGCCATGGACACAGAGTGCTGCTCCAGTATGTGGTACAGGGCATGATAGCAGCAGGCTAGACAGCTGGGTGAAAATCATGCACCAGAAACAGAGAAGAGTGAGGACACATGGGAAGTGATGGTGTCTCTGTGAGCTTAACTTCCATGGTAGAAGTGACTTGCAGCCTGAGCTAAGCTTGGGCTTTCTGCAGCTGAACCCACACTGGGGTAGGAAGTCAGATGACCAACTTTAGGAGCTGTAGTTTCTGCTGACCTAGCAACTGTCCCTCACCAGGAAATTGAGTCAGCAGATCAGACAATGCGTGTGAACTAAAACCAACCGTGGAGTCGAGCTGGTTCAATCTATTCGTTTTGTTTTGGGTTTTGGTTTTTTTTTTTAAGACAGAGTTTCTCTGTGTAGCACTGACTATCCTGGAATTCTTTTTGTAGATTAGGCCAACCTCTAATTTACAGAGATCCTATTACCTCTGCCACTCAAGTGTTAGGATTAAGGAATCAGCTTGACCTGGTTCCTTCTTTCCTTCAACCATCCAAGCCTCCTGTGCAAACTTCTCCAGAGTTTTCTCTGACCGATCTGCATCAGGAATGGCAAATTACAGAAAGCCAAATTCAAGCTTCACTGTGTTGGCAAAACACAATGCCAACTGTAAAGCAAAAGGAACTCTAACCAGTGGTACTGCAGAGTTCTCTGTCCCCAGAGTCTTGGAAATGTCATACTGAGCTGATATCAGAGGCCAGCTACCACTTTGAAGGAGGTACACTTTCAAACAAAGTGTCTTCCCTTCTAGAGAGAAGCCTTTCTCACAGGTGTCAAGTAGGTACCTAGAAGCCCAAAAGTGATCACTCCAGGCCAGTGAAATATTCTGTTTTGAGTATTCACACTTGGAAATTTCTGGGTGCCTTGCAAAAGATCTTTGATCTCAATGGGCGTATTTAATTCACTAACATATTACTTGTGCCCCAAGCCTCCTAAACAAAGGCCAAGACGTCATGCAGGATTGTACTCTCTATATAACCAGCTGGAAACGCTGCCTCCCGTTTCCCCTAATGAGATTAAGTTTGCCAGACAAACTGAGATATAACATACAAGCCCATTTAATATCGGTTGTATATTTATGTGTTTAGAGCTAACCACCTACAATTAAATAGCCTACAAAGAAGCTTATATTCCCCCTTCATCCCCCGAGAAAAAACAAACAAACAAAAAAACTGATCCTTCCTCCTGCAATGGTTACTGACTAACTACAGTTCTTCTTTGGGGGAGGGATCTTGGGGATTTTCTCTCATCCCTTTTGACATGTTGAATAACGTCACTATTCTGCTCTAGTTTAGACATCCGTGTTGTGGAGATTTCATGAGTGCAAAATCCTATGTCTTATCTTTTCAGGTTTTGATCATATTAAATATCTCGCACCAAAGATGTTTCAGCTTCTACTTAGGAAAGGAAAAAGAAAAAAGAAAACAATCTGTGACTTACTATTTGGATTACCAAATGTGCTGGGTCCTTTATTGTTGTTACTGGTTTTCAAGGAAGTATCTGTGCAGACTTCATTTGGCAATTCTTGTTTATTATCATTCTTGCATATGAGTGTATATGTTTAAGTTTGTGCACATAAGTGCAGGTACCTGCAGAGCCCAGAAGAGAACATTGGATACCCTGGAGCTGGAGCTAAAGGTAGTTGTGAGACACATTAACTGGTGCATGTAGTTTATTGTCGAGGGTTGATGGCAGTTACAATTTAATTTTATCCAAGTGTGTGTGTGTGGGTGTGTGTATGCTCAAGTGTGTGTACTTGCACACTCATAAAAAGACTGAAGCCAATCTTAGTTGCTATCTTCACGAACAATGTTAGATTTTCAGCCAGCCTGTGCAGATCTTGTATTCTGGACTTGGGATCTGAGGACCTGAAAGAATGGGCGAAATACAGGCTGAAGACAACCTTACTTCAGTTTCAGTGTACTTTTACACATAAATGAAGCAAAGAAATCAATGATAAAGGCAGGTTCTTTGAGTTCGGAAAAACATGTAAATAGACATCAGTAAGCACATACTAAGTATTAGCAGAGCTGCCCTTTCTCAGAACTTTCTCAGGACAGACCAGTTTAAACACAACTACCTGGCATGTAAGCATGAAAGACTGGCATAAGCCTATATCCAGACATGGGGTACACTGACCAGATTAGGTTCTATAGTTATGTTCTGACATCCAAGAAGCATGAGCACATCATGAATTAAATGTAAATATTTGCCACAGGAGTTATGAGGTCACATCTGAGAACAATCCTGGGAACAGAGTGTACCAGAAGTAAAAGATCCTCTGCCTTTTTCCCCAAAGCCTCTCCCACAGTTCCCCAAGGTATCGTTCACCTTATGTCATTCTCTTGATCATGTTCTAGCAGAACACCATTCCCACCTCTTGAAACAGGACTTCCCGTTGGCTGGACGCTCACCTAAATAGGTGAGATTTTCTGGCCAGTGAGTCCCACGGGTCCTCTTGTGTTTATCTCTTCAGCACTGGAATTATAAGTACACACTACCAAGCCTGGCATTTTTATCTGAGTGCTAGGTCTCAAACTTAGGTTATCAGGCTTACAAAGCAAGTGTTTAATCAATGGAGCCATCCTCCCATCATAGCTTTTAACTCTTAAAGAAAACACTTTCTGACTCCTCCTGACATGAGAATGACTTAAATTCACAATGGTCACATTCCCAGGAAAACAGATAGTATCTTCATTGTTTTCCCCTTGAGAAAAAAATGTGATGTTGCCTAAGGAACTCAGTAAATTCATTAGGCCCTTTTAATAGGAAAGGATGGACAACTCGGTTCACACTGGCCTAACTGGAAAGGGGAAAGAGGCACAACTTTATTTTTAACTTGCTTTTTTCCTTTTTGTTTACAATACTTTCTTTTCTTGCCCATCACCCCCTCCAGCCGTGCTCCCAAGTCCCTTGCTGCCCCAGTATTCTCGCTTCTACTTTCACACGATGTGTGCTCCACTACTTTGTCCCTAGTCAAGAATCGGTTCTATTTCTCTCTCCTGGACTCCTTTCTAGTCTCCCAGGATCTTCGACACATACACCCACATAGCACATATATAAAGATTAAAAGCTAAGATCCAAGGATGAGGAAGAACATGTTATGTGTGCCTTTTGGAAGCTGTGATTCCTCACTTGATATATCATGCCCTAATTCCATCTCATTTTCTGCAAGTCTCGTAATTTCATTTTACTTTGTGGCTGGATAAAAATTCCATTGAGAATATGTATCACCTATTCACTATCCATTCATCAGTTGATGAACAACTAGGCAGATTCCACTTTCCTGCTATTGTAAACAGAGCAGCAATAAACATGGCTGTGTGGGTATGGCTGCTGGAACAGAGATGCTTTGGGTACCACTTCAGAAGGTGCGTTCTGTGGAAATTCTGTTTTAAGAATTTTGAGAAGCCACCACATCAATGACCACGTTGGCTGTCCCAGTCTATACTTCCACCAACAGTGCCTAAGGATTTCTTGTCCTCTACTTCTTCACTAGCATTTGCTGTTATTTGTTTTTGTGTTTTGTTTTGTTTTGGTTTGGTTTTTGGTTTTGGGGATTTTTTTTTTGTTTGATGACAGCTATTTTAGCTGGGGTGAAATGAAAACTAAAATTTTCATTTTTCTGATAGTAAAGTGTATCGAACACTTGTAAAAATATTTATTAATAATCTATAATTTTTATTTTTGAGAATTCTTTCTTCAATTCCTTAGACCATTGATTGATTAATGGGTTGCTTCTTTAATTTTTGAGATTATAATGTAATTACATCATTTCTCTTCTCCATTCCCTCTCTCCAAACTTCCACATACCTCTATTGCTCTCTTTCAAGCTCATGACCGCTTTTTTGCTTATTGATGTTACACACATATATGTATATGTGCATACATATATATATTCCTAATTATAACCTTCTCAGTATGTATAATGTCACTTGTATATATGTTTTCGGGGCTGACCATATGGTATTAGCTATATAATTGGTTTGCTCTTCTGTGGAGAAGACTATTTCTCACACTCTCAGCATTCTTTAGTTGCTTTTGTATAGCACTGAGACCCCATGGCCTTTCCCCTCTGCAGTCTGTCACGTCTATTGCTTCTTTAGCTATCCTTCTTTAGCTTTTGCTTTGGTAGTCATGTTGGTGAGACGTTATAGGTACAGCTTTTGACACTGCTAAAAGACAGTCTCACAGAAAACTCCCTTATCCTTTGGCTCTTACAATCTTTCTACCCCCTCTTTCCCAATCTTCTCTGATCCTTAGGTGTAGGAGTTGCTCTTTAGATGTGCCTACTGCAGCTGGGTTCACAACTCAGCATTTTATTGGTTGTGTTTTCCTGTAATTTTCTTCATCTGTTGCAAAGAGATGCTTTCTTGGTGAAGTGTAAGAATTACTTATTTATGTAAATAAGAGCAAACATTTTGGATGTAGTTTGGAAGTGTGTTGGTTTAATAAAGTAGCAGTTATACTTTCTTCTCCAAGATCTATGATTTCTCTAGCCCTGGATAGCGACTAAGTTTCCAGTACCAGGCATGATTTGCCTCTCGAGTGGATATTAGAAGTCCAAGTAGAGAGATGTTGGTTACTGTCAAGGTATGTGTGCAAGTACTGCACCTGTAGGGTTATCATGCCATGCTGGCCATTGTGTGGCTCATAGGCCTCATAGCTGGGTTGGGCTGTTGATTGCTTCCCTCATTGGTCAGCTTGCATGGTACCTTCTGGTACCATGAATGCCAGTCCTCAGGGAGGAGGAACTCAGATCAATTCCAGCTCAGGGACCTCTGGGCCCTATGTCTGAAGTGCATGATGACTTCAGCAGTAGGGACTTATACCTTCTACTTCTATGAGGCAATCAAAGGCAACATCAATAGCCTGTAATGTTGGGGTCTCCTAGACTACCCTGACCAACAACACAAAAGAGGGCTTTTCATCCTGGCATTAGTGTTTTTGTTCGATGATCTTTGTGTTTCAGATGGAGAATTGTCAGTCTATATGAGAAAATTTCATTCAAATTTTATACGTATATTTACACACAGACTTATATGTATTTTAGGGTTTTTAAGTAGATATTTAATAGTATGTGATGTTTTCAGACATTCTTGCTGTTATTTTATTATCCCCCTCTACACTGAGGTCCCTCCCCCTCCCTAATTACAGTCATCCCATTTCCCACAATCAGATCACGTGTATCCTGCTGTCCCCTCTCTATTGCTCTTCCACACTCCCACAGCAGTTTCTTTAGACTGTCCTGGTTTCTGTTGTTACTTGAGGATATGGATTCATACCTGAAGGTTTGGAGGCAAGAGCCTTCAATAAGAGAGAACATGTGATATCTGTCTTTTGAGATCTGGATTCCTTCACTCTATATTATCTTTTCTTGTTCCACCCTCTTACCCATAAGATTCATGAGTTCAATTTTCTTTCCAACCGAATGCTATTCCATAGTATTTATGTACCGCTCCTCCATTATTCATTCATTTGTTATTTAGTTTGTTTCTGTCCCCTAGCTATTGTGAAAAGAACAACAATGAACATATGCAAGCAAATATCTGTGCAATAGGATATCAAGTCCTTTGGGAATTTGCCAAAGAGCAGAAGAGATGGGTCATATGGTAGATTTATTTTTAGCTTTTGAAGAATTCTCCACACTGATCTCCAGAGTTGCTGTCCCAGTTTGAAATCCCACTGCAGTGAACAGAATGTCGTTTGGAATTGTGTTGCTTTCATAAAACCAACCCCTCCCAGCATTTGTTGTCAGTTATTTTGTTAATCTTCACCACTCTGACTGGGGTAAAATGAAATCTCAAAGTGGTTTTGATTTGTATTTCCCTAATAGCTTAGATATAATAAACATTTTTGGGATATTTTTATACCTAATATCTTAAATATAATAAACATTTTTGAGATATTGTTATGGGATAATGCTCTTGTACCCTGTAAAGATTTATCATTGTATTGATTTAATAAAATGCTGATAGACGAGTAGCCAGGCAGGAAGTATAGGCATGGTGACCCAGCCAGGAGAATTCTGGGAAGAGGAAAGGGTCATTCTGCTGTCACCAGCCAGTTACAGAGGAAGCAAGACGAGAATGCCTCACTGATAAAAGGTACCAAGCCATGTGGATAAACATAGATAAGAACTATGGGTTAAGTTATAAGAGCTAGTTAATAAGCCTGAACTAATGGGCCAAATAGTTTATAATTAATATAAATCTCTGCACGTTTTGTTGGGACTGAATGGCTGTGAGACTGGGCAAGGCAGAGACTTCTGTCTCCATATTTTAAGTTATTTTCCCTCATTTATTCTAATTGCATAAAGCGTGAATAAGCTATAATAAATTTCAGTAAGGTATGGGAAGAAAAATAATGAAAATATCAGAATAAAAGTCTTCAGTGTTACTTGTTACTGAACCCATTTCTTTCTTTGAGAAATTTATCAAAATCAATCATTAGACACAGAGTGTCAATCCATTCTGAGGTTTCCAGCATCCAGATAACACACACAGACATTCTTTCAGTTTTACTTCAGCCATCCTCATTCATACATTCAACTGTAAGAATCCTGAATGTCAGGGACTGAATATCTCTTTTGATCTCTGCTGAATCCTTGGAGTACCACTTGTGGTAGCAGGTCAATCAACAAAGGATAACAAAGATGATAATGAAGAAACTGGTGCTTACCATGCCATTGGCATGATAAAACATAAAGATTTTAAAATGTAGACACAATATTAAATCTAATAAGGATAGTATGTGTCTATAAAATGGGCTATCAGTATTCATATTCAAGGAATACTATTTTATCCCCTTTATTTATTTTTAGTTAGATTATATTTTATTAAAAATGCTCCTCCAACCATGACCATCCTCCACAAGAATTTTTACATTTCGCATTATAGGTTTGTCTCTGCCCTTTTTTAGGCCCAGCCTATAAGTTCACAATGTCTGTGCAGCTTGGGATACAAAGACTGGTTGTGGTTAGGACTTTTCTAACTGCAGATTTGTACTGAGTGATGAATAAACTGGTTTAAGATGCCAATACCTTCATCGTTATGATGAGAGAAGATTTGGGCAATGTGAGACAAAGCCTCTTATGCTGTCCAAAATGAAATCCAATTATCAGTCTTTAAAATTAGAATTATACATAATGTGTTCAGAATAAAACCACTTTTGCCAACATCAACGAAAGGCATTTTGAAGGGACTTGGCAGTTCACTGAATATAACTGAATGATTTCAGGTGTCGATTTGTAAACTAACAACATTTAAAAAGCTCTTTGTTGCTTTACAAATGTGAAGTGTTGTGATTCCTGTGGGAATTCTGAACAAGCAAATATTTTTGTTAGACATGGCAGCATTTTCCAGGCATATGTTATTGTCACAGGATTCTTTGCAAATACTGAGATCTGTTTCTTTTTCTTTCTTCCTTTTTTTACCCCGCTGTAACATATAAAGGACCCAATAAAGCATCCCCCCTAGGTTATAGAAATCTATCCAATAATATGAAAATTACACACAAATCCCCTAAGACATGGATGCAAAGTCACACTCTGCATATGCACCAGCCCTATTAACATGATAGATCTTCAATGCTCTACAGGATCCATTACCATGTTTTGGGCCAATAGTTCATGAATTTGAAGGATTTATACAATAGACCTTAACAGCTCCTTAGAAACGATTATATCCCATCAGATTAAAAAAAAGTCCCTTTAAAACCTTCCTATTAACCTGTTTGGCTCCATAGACCATAACCCTTTGTAGGTTAAATTATATACATAGCAAAATGGGCCAAATCACCTCATTTTGTGGGTTAAAACATATTTATGGTGAAAAGTGCTCTAAAATGAGAGAATAGAAAGTAGACCCAAGAGCATCATCAAGCCAAGATGATTACTCAATGTGAGCAAGAGGCATAATGTATAATTTCTGCTAAGAAAAGAAATCTTAATAATATAGATATAATATCTCTTTATGTACCATTTACATTCACAATTGTCCTGGAATAGGTCAAGCACTTACAAGAAACCAAAAGAGACAAATACCATGAGGCCATAGCTCCCAACGTGTAGGCAGACAGGAAGAAGAATAATAAAGGCACAAACTGAGAAGGAAGCTAGCATAGAACAACCAGGTCACTTGATTTTGAATAATTCCTTGAATTTGAACTTTTTGCACAAAACTCTTATATCTAGTTTTTTGTTGTGTACACAGTATTTTATATGTTTTGATTAAAGTATCAATTGGTTCTAAATTATTATCTTGATATCTCCATCAGTGCAAGGAAATTTTCTGATCACACTAATTTCAAACATAAAATCAATAGTGTAGGAAGTTTCTTGGGATAAGTGATATGGAATCAAGGCATGAGTAATTTTGCATCATGGATACAAAATTGGCTTCTCATTCTATCTACTTCTTAAGAAAAATTCAAATAGAAGTATTGTCATTTAATGTTAATTGCTGATGATATACAAATACTTGATATTTAGAATATAAAGGATGAATTAACCAGTCTTGCATGTTTTTGAGAGAAGGAAAGTGATCAATTCAATTTAGAGATAAGTGGACTATTTTGAGTCAATCGCTTTGGTCACCATCTCTCCACGCTCCCCAGTATGTCTTGTTTTCTTTCCTTTAAATTTCTGTACAAATGCTCCTTGTTTTCTAATGTTTTTGAAACAATACTGTCTCAGTTTCTTTTCCTTTTGTTGGTATAAAATACACTTAACCTTGACAAAAATCATCTTAGAGGGACAGAGGGAATATTTTACCTTCAGGGTGCAGTCCATCATGCAAGGACATCAAGGCAGCAATAACTTGAAGCAGCTGGTCAAGGAATGTCTGTAATCAGTGAAGCAATGGATGCATGTGTGCTGCTTCTTGGCTTGCTTTCTCTGCTTTAGTCACTTCAGGGTTCTGTGCCAGAGAATGATCCCACCCACAATGAAGATGTGTCTTGCCAGGTTAATCAATATAATTAAAATAATATCCCATAGGCACGACCAAAGGCCTGGATCCCAGGTGATTCTAGATTCTTTCAAGTTGTCAATTATGACAACTCTCCCCTTTGTCAAATTGGCACTCCATCTCTTAAGTTTTAAGCAATAACCTTTGACATTTTTCTCCCAGAAATCTTACATTTATCTACATACTATATAATATTATATATTATATATTATACACTACATATGCTATAATGTAAAATACAGTCAAACTTTAAATGTTCCCATAGACTAATAATTCCAATATGTTGGTAGTTGAAAAATCTCTTAACTGTGAGCTCATACAAATCAAAAACTCTATATTTCCACATATATGAACCAGGCAAAGCAAGGAATAACCACATCAAAGCAAAACCAAAATCCATCTCAGTAAACATAAAGCTCTTCAGGTCTTTTCATAATTTCTGAGGCCTGACATGTAACCTGCTAGGCTCCAAAACGTTTATGCAGGCCTCTCCGTCAGTTCTGCTGCCCTAGGTGTTCATTGATTCTCACCTGGGCCATTTCTATTCCATGTCTGCAGATCCTTTGACAAATTGCAAATGAGCTCCAATATTCTTATGTCCACATTGCAACTTAGGCTTCACCTTCACAGCATTGTGCTATTGTCTCTTAGTTCATGGGGAGTCTCACTCAGCAGGAACACAGTCCCTGCTGCAGACTGCCTGACCACTACTGTTCTCCGTGGTACCATCAGCCTAACAACCTCCATAGCTTCAAAACTAGTACACATGGATGATGCTGCCAAGCTTTGCTGCAATCTTATGATGGATGTTGACCTTAAAGGAACATTGAACTTTTTCCTTTCCTTCCTTTCTTTTTTCTTTTCTTTTCCTTTTTTAGGAGAAAATAACTCCTTTATCTTAATTTCTTCCTTAAAATGAATTTGCATATTCCTAAGATGTAACCTCTAATGGGTGATGCTTGAACCACAGAACACTTTTTCTGTTATTTCAATACAGCTCACTGGTGCCATTTCTATTAACTGCACTTATTCCTTTACACCGCCTTGAAAGCAATTCTACCTTTAAATCCATGCCTTCTAAGCTCCCACAAGAATAGCCCATTAAGCTGTGTTTACTGCATTCAAAACTTTTCTAGCCTAGTGTTCTAAATTCTAAAAACAATCCTCCTACAAGCCAGTTGAAGACAACCACATGGTTGAGTTTATCATAGAAATGGTTCTTCCACCTCTCAGTACCAATTTACGACTTAGTTCCTTCTACACTTATGATAAATACTGTGACTGAAACAACATGTTTCAAGGATTTATTTGGCTCATAATTACAGGTAATAGTTTAGGATAGGGTGAGGACAGTGGCAGAAGCTAACTTCTGAGTTGGTCACATTATATACAAAAAGAGCAATGAATGCTAGCTCTCAGCTCACACCCTCTGTTTTGTGTAATCCAGGATCCCACTCCAGGTAGCAATCCTCTCTACAGTGAACATGTCTTCCCACATCAATTGTGATTGGGATATAAAATCCCCTACACCATGCCCAGAGGTCCATCTCTCAGGTGATTCTAGAGTCTGTCAAGTTTGCAATGAACATAACCCATAATGGGTATGGGTTGATGACTTTGAAGAACAAAAAAAGCATTAATCTAAAGATTTATATTATATATGCATGTATATTATAAACAGGTGACTCTCCCAAAGAAGTTTTATCCTTACCTAATTTATGAACTCAAAGCAAAAGTAGAAGGAAAGAATGGGCAAGACCAGAAAAAATGTTCTCTAGAAGAGAAATACGTTATTCCTACTGTATATCAATTTGGATCCCTGTTAACACTCAGGCTGAAGCACTGACCATTATAAAACTCTCTTTCAAATAGAGACCTATAAATAGGCTTCATTATCATATGGATCCCTTCTAATCTGCATGCTCATTTGGGAGCCTATGAATTATTAAATGTTCCATGATAATTAGGATAACTGCACTTTTTAAGTGGTACTTACATAACCTAAATACAAACAACCAGTACAGGTCCCACGTGTCTAGGGAGATTTCCTTCCAATGGTCCAGAGATTAAAACTAGAAAATTTCAAACTGTACTTTTCCCCTTTTCTTTGCCAATTTTGAGCACCAGCCTTAGGCAGGAGCAGGGTTGAATCACTTGTTGTAAAGACATAGAAGATTTGCACCTTGCCTCTTTGCCTTCTTTGCAACCAAGGGTTGGTACCACAACTTAGGAGGAAGATAGTCTTAAAAATTCCATCTGGGTTTAGGGGCTCTTAGGAATCACCCTTTGGGTATGGATGGCTAGAGGCCCTTGGCAGAAGCACTGTGGTGCTCTACTCTGCCTCCCACATGGTAGACTGTATGAAGACTGGGGAGAGGAGTACTTCACTTTGATGGCGGAGCAGCACAGATACTGCCACTCTTTTAATGTGGAGGCCCATGGCTATCATCAAGAGCAATACAGAAATAAATTAGGCATTTATTCATTTCAGCATCTGGAAACTAAAGTGATGTTCATTTCTTCTCCAAAAGGCCTACCCAGGTGATTAGGCAAGACTTTTTAAAACCTAGTTTTGAATATTTAACAATGGAAATGCCAATGGACACAAATTAATGAATATAAAATTGGAACTTTTGACATTAGGCCTGACACAGCCTGCAAGGGGAAAGCTTCTGCTAAAGGGATTTTAATTTATTTTATCCATTAATAATTCACTAATGGCAACAATTTTAATGGACTAATCTTCTAAAAGATAGAGCTAATGCAGTTGGATATTTTATTTCTTATTACAAATTTTGGCTATTATTTTACTTCTAAAATTCAAGTTTATTAAAGACAAGACACTAATATGGATAGTTTAATACCTAAAAGACTTTCAACTTGCTATTCAAGTCATTAATGACTGTGACCTAATTTGAGCTTTGTGAACCAAGCCAACTCATGGGCTGTGCCTAGCACTACAGAGGATAACCTACTAGAGTGGGGTACTGACATTTCTCACCCACCTTCTCCAAGGAAAAAAACATGGTCTGGTCACACTACTGAGCATTAAGCAAGGCTAATATTGCTCTTAGTGGGAGAAATAATTTTAATCTTGTTAATATTATAATCAATTGGGAACATAACATGTCAACCACACATTAGAAACATTTGCTTTTAATGCCTTTCTCGGAAGTTACTCAACTGGTATTTAGGAATTATGATCAAATTCAGAGATCAAAGAAACTCACTAGAACTATCACCTATGCGTGAATGATTTCTCGAATCTGGGCACTGGTAAAGTTAAATGATAAAGCTAATTAAACTTCCAGAAAAGTGTGGGGACTGAGAGCTATGCATGCTGAAAACCTATCTTAATGGTCCACATAGGATCATGCACCAATCACAGTAGTTCCTGACGAAGTAAAGAAAAACAAGAAGAAAAATAACAGAAAAATGCCAGGAGAAACTATTATTGACAGATATTACTGAATTGGTCCAGGAGATTCTTAGGCCAAGACTGCCTGTCCTTTTTTAGAAATAGATGGCAAAAATGACAAAAAGCTAACTAAAATCAAGTTCTGCTTGGACCTGCTTTCTTACCAGAGTGTAAAGACTACATGACTCCCAGATAGAAATTTGGAAGTTCCACATACTTGGTATAGAACCACCATCTTTTCAGACACAACCTCGTTTTCCTTGAAGATCTGCTATAGAGACAGATCATCTTTCAATTTAGAGAATGATAAAGCCCAAAGCTCTAAAAGAAAGTAAGGTACTGAATCATTTTGAGAACAACTTGTGCAAATACCCTATGGTAACCTTCCCATTTCCGTAACTCAGATTTTCGCTATAAGGTTTCCATTGATCTTACTGTAAGATACAAATAATGTTGAATGTGGAAGCCACTTAATAATTATCTCAGACAGTGGATATAACCAGATGGTCATAATCATTTGGAAATAGAGATATTATTACTTTATTTTGATTATTTGCAAAGTCCATTTAATGCAGTCCATTTTCTGAATGTAGTCTCCAGTGTTAATTCCCGTGCCCATCAGGTGTCGCATCAAAATACATTACATAGTGAGTTAAGTGATGACTCATTTTATTGGGAATGTCTTTCATTTACTCCCTCTTACTCCAGCTATATCAACTCGTCAAAGTTGAGGACACGACCTTCATGGCATTTTGTTCTCACACTTGACCCCTTGGAAGATATCCTCTTATAGCCCTTGTGAGGCATCAACACTCTTTCTCAGATTTTATTTCTTCCCACTCTCTGTCCCCCTATTTCTTGCCATGCTTTATTTTCCTGTCTATCACCTACTACCCTTTGCATTTCTCTGACTCACCCATTTGTGTCCTCAAAAATACTCTATATTAGCCAGAACTTTATCTTCCTTATTCATTGTTTTCATAACTCTGGATATGGCAGGTGAGAGATGGGCAATCCATAAATGAAGAATGAACAAATTAGCTTATTATTCATGAACAGAAAGGATTTAGCCACTAGCTATTGACTCCATGACTACTTGTCTTTCTGAGCATGAATCTAAAATCTTTGCACAGCTGTAGTTCTAGCAACAATATATTGTACTACACACACTTTCCACAAAAAGGGACAGTATGAAATGTTAATTGGGCATAGAAATACTGAGCCAACAGAAAATCACATGACATACAAATCCTAACACTTTGCCATATGTACTTGGTTCGTTTCAATCCTACCACAACCCCTCCTAATGAGAGATGTCTCTTCTTCTCATGTCTCTAAAAATCCTTAACATGTTCATTTATTCAAGCAATATAAATAACGTGTTTATTTATTCAACAGAGTCTTACCTTCAATTTTTATCAGTTAGTGTCTTACCCTCCATGTTACCTAAAGCTATCCCTTTAGTAAAATCTATTTAAATTAAAAATAATTTAAGAAAGCTGCTTACATTTTGGAAGTTTGGAAATGTAAGCAGAGTAGACAGCTTATACTTTCTTACAAATCTGAATGTGAAATTTCGGAAATCTTCCTTGCATTAAAAATGAATTAACTGTGTGATTATTAATTGTGCATATTCCAATCCCTTTGTGCTGTTCTGCATGTTTCTTGAATCTCATTTGAATCCTTTGGCTAAGTAATGCGTCAAGGGGGGTATGAGCCTGAATGCCTGAGTTATTTAAAAGGCAGGACAGCCCTTCCAGATTAGAATACCAATGAGTGGGGTTAAAAAGGCGCTACTGTAGTTGGAGGGCAGCTCTCAGACTGAGGAGTACCTGAAAAGGACCTCTATGGACTAATTTTCAGAATCACATTGTAATGTAGGCTCTTGTCAATCATCAGAACAGACAGCTTCATCCCATGATATAATATAAACTAGTTATACATTCAGGAGCCGCAAGAAGATCTTCATTAAAAAAGGGACTTAGCACTAAAGGAAGAAGGTTGTTTTATTGTAACACTTCAAACACAGTTTTTTTTGTTTTATATGTTCTCAGAATTCTTTTTTGTTCTTTGCTACAGTATCAAAAAAGTGCCAGAGAAGTAGAAAAACATGAAGTATTCTATTTTTAATAGGAATCAAGGAGGCTTTCTGGTTAAGGCATTAAAATCATATAAATTTTTTCCTAAATTTATTCAGGACTTTGAATAACAAAAAGAAATCTCTAGATGTAATAGGAGGATGTTTTTAATCTTTTGTGGGAAGGGATTTGCAGAGTTGACTACTCAAGGTAAAATATCTGCTGGCAAACTATATCAGTGAGGGCTTTATACATATAAATTTGTATAAAACCTTTGGGCTCTCCGCAAGCTTACAGATACCAGATAGATATTACAATTGATGTCATTAAATTTTTATATAGTTAAGAGAAAAATAGGAACAATATCAATGTAAGTAAATAATTGACATTGTAATATAGTGTTTGAAGAAAATTAAACAGGGGTTTAATAAAATAGATAAAGGTATCATTTCTGTTGTATTCAAAGTTTCTATGAAAGCCTTGATTTAAGTATATTTGTACATCAAGTAATGTCTTCAATATCTCTGGCTTATATACTTTTTTGTCTAGTTCATCTTGTTTCTACTATGAAAAATGTCACATCAAATGACTTGGCAGATAGAATGTAAACAATTGTACAGTAAAATTATCATTGTCCTCGGATCCCATACCCTTTGTATGTAGAAGTCCCAAGAGACTCCACTCACAAAGACACTGAGATAAGTAAACACACACAGTAAAGTCCCAGTGCACACCAGCAAAACAAAAAAGCAACTGAATTTACAAACACTTAAAGTGGGTTTTCTGAAAGGTTTAAAAAAATCATTCATTTTTCCATAGCATTAAAAAGAATAAGATCATTGTGAATAAATAATCAAGGAAGTGAAAGTCTTAAACACTATTAAAGAGGATGCAATTAAAAGAGAAAGTCCCGTATTTATACTTTAAAAACTTAGCATACAAAGTGATCTACAGATTCAAGTCTTTCTCAAAACTCCAGTGATCTATTACACACAAGTAGATAAAAGAATTCTAATATTTAAAGGTAGCCATGAAGGGCCACATTATTTTGCAAATAGCTAAAGGTATCACATGCTTTAATTTAAAAATATAAAGACCCCCGGGTATTAGTGTGACATTCCTTTAATCCCAGTACTAAGGAGGCAAAGGCAGGCAGATCTACAAGGTCAAGTCCATACTGGTCTACAGAGAAAGTTTCAGGACAGCCAGAGCTGCACAGAGAGACCCTGTTTCAAAAAAAAGGGGGGGGAGAATGGTGGCTGTAGAGATGGCTCTACCCACATGACAGTTCACATCTGTCTGTAACTCCAGTTCCAGGGCTTCTGACATGATATGCACACACAGACTTTTATGCAGGCAAAACATTAATGCGTACACACACAACAAACACCCACACATATATATATATATAACATATATATATATATTACAAAGTTTTACTTATTAAACATGTTACTCACATAAAGCCAGATGTATAAACAATGAAACAGAATAGCAACTTCACACATATCTAACCAATAACTCAACAGTAATGTCAGTATCATACAATGGAGACTGTGTTTTCAACAAATCGTATTAGAAAACTCTGTGTCCACATGGAATACAAAAATAAACTCAAAAATGGACAAAAGATCCAATGCTGTTAATATCCCTGAAGAAAACAGGGAAAAACTTTTCAAAATTGGTATTAGCATTTTTTTCAGATTTGACTCCCAAAGCCCAGGCATCAAAAGCAAAAATAGATAGTTGGAAAATAGATCAAATTATAAAGCTCTGCACAGCAAAGGAGTAAACAGAAGGATAACTTGCAAAATATGAAAAGTGTTTTCCTGATGTGGTGGTGCACTCCTTTAATCCCAGCACTTGGGAGGCAGAGACAGGCAGAGAACTGAGAGTTTGAAGCTAACCTGGTCTGTAGAGCTAGTTCCAGGACAGTTAGAGTGTTACACAGAGAAACTGAGTCTCAAAAAAAAAAAAACTTAAAAAGAGAAGGAAATATTCATAAGCCTTATATTTGTAAAGTATTAATATTCAAAATATAAGAAAATCATACACCTCAGTGATGAAAATCCAACAGACTTATTTTAAAATAGACAAAGACTGAGTAGACATGTAGCCAAAGCAGACATGCAAATCACCAATGGGTATAGAGAGAGGTGCTAAGCATCTCTTATGAGTGGGTATGAAAATAAAAAGTACAACAAGATGTTATCTCATATTTGTGTGGAAGACTACTGAGAAAAAGGAAAGCGTTACCAAGGATGTGAAGAAATCAGAATCTTTATACCATCCTTATTGACTGGTTTCAAAATGGTCCACACATGCCAAAGAAACAGTATGGTACTTCCTCAAAACATGGAAATACCGTATGATCCAGCGATCCTGATTCTGGATGTACAGCTAAGGAGTTCAAAATCCCTATATGGAAGGGTTTGCTACACTCTTGTGTGCATTGCAGTCTGATTCTATATAAGCAATATTGAGAGGATATAAATTTCCACAAGGAACAAATATGAACAATGGTTTTTTATATATATATATATATATACACACACACATTGGACTGCCTTTCAACTTTTATGAATGAGGAAACCTCACCAAAGGCGATAAAAATTAAAACCACATGAGCTTAGTGAAAACTGTCACAGAAACCCAAAGACTGCCTGATTCCAAATATGCAAAATATCCAAAAATCCCAGAAACAGAGTGTCATAGGGGCGTTTCCATGGGCTGGGAAGAAACTAAATTAGAGTTACCATATAGTGTTTTTAAAGTGTCAGTTATGGGTGCAAATTCATTTATAGTATTTACGACAGACCTTTGTGCCTTTAATTTATAATATTTTATAGTACAAATGAAATTTTCATTTGACTGTTCTGTTTTGGGTTTTCAGATAAGGTCTCGTGCTATACCCCAGGTTGGCCTCAATCTGTTTATAGTCAAGATTGTCCAGGAAGTCCAATCTTCCTGCTTCCACTTCCCCAGCACTGGCTTACAGAAATTTGTCCCCATGTCTGGTCCTGAAAGTGTTAAGAGGGGAGATTTCAATGCTAAGTGGTTTTGCTACAATTAAACAACAATAAAAAAGAGAAAGCACTGCAGTTGCTGTGCCTTGCAGATTCTTGCCATGTCAGCTGCAATGCAGTACTTTCTGCCAGTCACTTACAGAGAAAGGGATGGAACAACAGCAATTTTTTTTCCTCTTCAAATTGCAATTGCCAGTTACAGGACATACAATCTTAAGTTGGTCTCATTATTTAAAAGAGTTCTTGGTAGACATATACAAATAGATAGACGTGTGTGTATGGGTGTGTGTGTGTATGTGTGTGTGTGTGTGGGGGTGACATTACATTCTACAATTTCCAACTTTTTTGTAGGATAAGACCAAGCCATATATTGATTTTCTGCGCTTCTCCTAAGGACTCTATTTGGAAGAAGAGCCATTAAAATTGCTCATAAAAGCTGGGGGACTCTCCTGATGGGAAAGTCCTCCCATCATCAGGAGGAAGGAGGTGTGATTAGAGGCTTTCTGATGCTCAGAGACTGCATATCCATGATGACAGAGCCCATCTGAAGCTCTGTCTTCAGTCTCTTTCCCACACAGGACTTTGTGTGTGATGATTCACTTTTCTCTGTTGACAGAGGTTTCTGTTCTGCCTGGGCCCACAGCCATTCAGTCCCAAAGAAACACACAGAGGCTTACATTAATTATAAACTGGTTGGCCTATTAGCTCAGTTTCTTACTAACTCTTACATTAACCCATAGTTCTTCTCTGTGTTAGCCATGTGCCTTGATACCTTTTACCAGTGAGGCATTCTCATCTTGCTTTCTCTGTGTCTGGGTGACAACTGCAGACTGAGCCTTTCCTCTTCCCAGAATTCTCCAATTCTGGTGGCCCTACCTATACTTCCTGCCTAGCTACTGGCCAATCAGCATTTTAGTAAACCAATACAAGTGACAAATGTTAACAAGGTACAAGACCATTGTCCCACAGCATTTCTCCATCATTCTTACACACACAGACTCAAAAATGCATCTTTTCGATATTAATTGTTCATAGCCCTCAAAGCCGTGTAGGTGTTACAAGCCTGCTATTGAGTTAATAAAATAGTGCTTGTAACAAACAAAACTGAGTTGTACACAAACTGTCCTTGAACCTACTATTCCTTGTTACAACAATTGGAATGAGAGAAGGTTATCTCAACGAGTCTTTGTTCATTCAAAATGTTTTAATACATAAATCACTAAACAGATTAAATCCTAGCCTCATGATAAATGTCTGGGATTCATGGTTAAGACTTAAGAGTTGTGAATACCTAATTAAATTAAATTTTATTCTCTCTAATTAGTTCATATAAATAGAAAAGGGAAGAATCTTATACATTTGCAGTTCAAGATTAATTTTACTGTCCATAAAAAAAGTACATCTTAGGATTTTTAAAAACAGCATTTGCCCTTATTGTTAAGGGTATTTTGCTTAACACTGGCCATTGACAAACTGTTTTTAACTTCGTCTATTTTCCTTTCTTCAAACTTCTAGAAAAATAGACTTAAAAATAATTGTGGTGTGATGCTGTTAACTTAGTGATGGTGGTTAATGCTTGGTAGGTTTGTTCTGTAACCTGAAACTGTAGGAGTTCTGCCTAGACGTTTTACCCTATACATGAGTCAGAGAGCTAAGCTTCTGTTGCTGGGGGAGCATGTATCTTAAAGAATTTATGTTTTCCTTCATGCATGCACTAATTGTTCCATCTGAAATGCAATAGTTTTAAAAAATATTGCATTTAGCATAAGAAATGAACAAAACCCCTAGTACCATGAATGCTAATGTCTTCGTTCATGTGGGAACATCTTAGAAAAAAACTGAGTGCGTTATGTTATTTTACTGTTTTAGTAGGCTGGCCTTCTGAAAAACACTGCGGGGAACAAAAGCTGTAAAAGGAAGGAATTTACCCACTCTGTGATTATTTAAGTGATGTGGCCAAAATATAGCTGAGGGAGAGTAATGTGGGATGATATTGCAAGACCAATACTGATTCCATTTAGATTTATGAAATGTACTCAATAGATTTGTAGAAGTTATACAAATATATCCAAATAGTTATTCAATAAAAAAAGAAAGTACCTACTTTTCTGGAAATGGTATTCTTATTGTTAGATCTGACAGTATAATATCATAATATACAGGACCATATATGCTAATATCTTTGACTGGTTAATAGAATTAGTTCATATACTTTGTATATCCTATTTCATGTATTTTCTGAAGCCATTTCTAGATGGTTAGTAAAAATGACTTATTTTAAACCAACTCATATTTTTCCTATAAGAAAAGATACACACACACTTTTATTTTAATGTAAACATGTAATGTCCTTTTGTCATAAATACATATTTATATATGTCACAAAACATAGATTTTATTTTTAAAATTATAAGATGTTTAATGTTAATCATCAAAATAGCAGTAATATATCAATGAGAATGGAGAATCAAACCCAGATGCCTTCGGAGCTATTCAAATACGTCCTTGCATGCTTTCTGTAAAAATAATACTAACAACCTCACTGTCAAAAAAGAAAAAGAAAAGGAAGTAGGAGGAGAGAGACAGACACAGAGGCACAGAAATGCAAACATCGCTGACCTACAGTGACAATACTTTCCTGAGCTTTAGGGAGCCTTAGATGATACTGTCATAAAAAGGCTTCCATGTAGGCATGGTGAAGACGCCATCGGCAGCCACTTCAGAGGCTGCAGATAGAGCGCTCCTCTGCGGATGGAAAGAAGTGATAAGTGCTGCTGCTGCAGCTCCAGCCTCGCAGAGCTTTCTTTACGTTTAGATATTGATGGCCAAGTTGAAAGGGTGCGCAGTAAGGTAAGAATCTTGCTGGTAAAACAAAACGTCAAGGAAAGGCAGTCGATAAAAAGGTGGGTGGCAGTGCAGTTATGTGATTAGTAACCTTGAAGTTAAATGGCATTTTGCAATTCCTTGGGACACACACAAAGACAAAAACAAAACCACTGACACTGAACAAGAAGGATCTCCAATGAATTTATCTTATAAATATGCCCCCGCAACGCATCAGAACACGTATAAGGTAGCAGACGTCAGATCTAGCATACTTCATCACAGTTCAGACAAAAGGTGGAACATTGTCTAGTCTTCTGAAGGTATTGTCTGGATGAGCATCAGAACAAAGTTGAGAGCAGTTAGCCATTCTTTAAACTTAAGCCTCACATATCCGGCTGATTTGCCATTCACTGAAATGTACAGTTTATA
The DNA here is from genome assembly GCA_001685095.1 of Ellobius talpinus. NCBI lineage: Eukaryota > Metazoa > Chordata > Mammalia > Rodentia > Cricetidae > Ellobius > Ellobius talpinus. The sequence continues at coordinate 26,176 of LOJH01003831.1, forward strand.
TTACCAACAAAGCATTACAGAACGGCTGTCTTGGCAAATAACACACTAAATATAGGAAGTGATGAAACACCATTTCTCTAATTCTCCTTGCTATCAATGATAAACATAAGCTGGGGCTTATTTTTATTTATTTATTATGAAGTGTCTATATTTAGTTATGTGAAATATTTAAGCAGATTGCTATTTAAAATATTTATATGTTTGAAAATGAATTTGAATTTAAATAATTATTGTATATTTAACGATGATAGTGGTGAAAAACAATAATTTACATAAATTAGAATGTAGAAACAAATCCAAAACACATTCAGGTGTTTATTCCACAATGGAGCTGACATTTTCAGCTTGCTTTTTTTCCCCATCTTTCAAGATGACCATATTTACCTTGTATCCCAATGATTTGAAGGAAGACAATGCTATTAACTGATGAAATTGGAATAAAAATTCCCTATTGCCTTTTCTATTTCATTGAATAAGCATGGTCACTTTAACAAGATATGTCTCAAATATTCAAGTCAATTAGGACAGTGCACTTTGAGCAGAATATCCTTTAAATTATAGCATTCTGATTCCCCATAATCCTCCTGGGACGGGGCTGCTATTTAAAGGAACTCTGTGGTTTGAGAAATGACGCTGTGACAAAGAAGTGTACACAATCCTGAAGGGAACCGAAAGGACAGATGCTGCAGGCGATGTGAGCTTCTCTTAAGCATGAGAACCAAGGGCATGAACTTGCGCTGGAGAATAGCCTGTGCTAAAAAGTGCTTCCAACTCTTTTGCAATAGCTCTTTGCAGAATAAACAGTCCAGGAAAAAAAATAGCAAGCAACATATGCAGCAAGAAGGTAGCAAGCGGCCCTGCACAAAGCAATGGGCAAGTTAATGACTAGATGAGCCTTAGTGTTCCATTTTTCAGGTTAAGTAACGCACAGTGGTTGCTCCTAAAAAATGTCACTTTCATAACAGGAGACACGGAATAAATAGTTTTAGGACTTTAAGGCAATTTAAGATAATTGGGAAATTCATAGTGGCAAACATCCGTAATCCAAACACCTTGAGTCTCTGATTTAGGAGAATTCTGAGTTCAAAGCTACCTGTCAAGTAATTTAGACCTTTTCTCCAAAATAGATAAAAATAAACGAATAAAGAAAGAAAGGATAAATTCATGCTATTAAGAGAAAAATGGTTCATCTCCTGTTAAAAATGTGTGGCTCAGTATATTCCTTCTTGGAATGATGAAGAAATGACAAATGTTTCTAATTTTAAAGTTTTATATAAGTTTGCAATTTTTATAGAAATGATATAGATGTGTATTATATATGCATATCATACATATATTTATCCCAGTATATCTTCCTATTAAAAGATGCTTTTTAATAATTAGCCAATTCCCTTCCTACTTTACAGGTATCTATAGAGCAAAGAATCTCTGAGAGTGAAGAAGAGAATATTACTTTGCCCTTTCAAAACATAAGAAAGCATTAGGAAACATAGCTTTGTAGATTTGTTCTGGGAAGGTCCTTAGGAAGAACTTCCTTATTTTTCAGACTTTAAGATAGAAACCTAAAATATTTTATCTCTAGCTTCATGATTATAACTCCCAGATTTCTAGTACAATTCTTTATATCAAATATAATGGGAAATAGAAAGTGTTCAGTGTATAGTCTGGAAGAAACATGACATTGGTAATTAATGTAAAAGCCATACAAAAGCATGGGGCAAAGTTATATGTGCACAGACATGTGTATATATTAATGCACACATGAGTTTTGGCAGAAAGAAAAGAGACAGAGAGACACTAGGCAGGGTTAATGAGTTTGGCACTGTTTTTCAAAAGGATTTAGACTTTTCTTTAAGCAATCCCGCAGATGTTCTTTGTGATTGCTCAGGACCAACCCAGCTTGCAGTGTGCCCACTCTTCCAGGTTGGTGACAATAGAATTGCTTCCACACCAGTTTTCTGGACACCAGACTGGGTGTTGCTCTGAAAAAGAGACGTCACTCACCTTTGCACGCCAGCCTCTTCTCACATAATAGGTTCTCAAGTGCTTAATTTTGACTAAATAAATCTGTATCATATAAGTAAGTAATCATGAAATAACATAGAAATCCTTAGAAAAATCAGAAATGGCTGAAGCAGCCATCTTAGTTTTGCTTTCCTGAGTAAATGTGTGTTGCACACTGTGGTCCTTTACATGGGCTTGCTTACATTAGGGAGGCGGATATGTTATTTCTGACTGTTTCAGGACCAAAACACATCTTCCAGCGCAAATGAACATATTTGTAGTCAGGCTCTCCCTGGTTTCTCATTAGTTGTCAAGAGTGACCTAAAGGTTTTTAACCTTAAGGACAGAGTCTTTCATTTACATGGTTTCCCCGTGATCTCTGTGCAGATAGAGTCTGCCTTGTTTGACTAACCAGCCCAGCTTGCCTGCCCTTTGAGTATATATGAGCCGGGAAAAAGACCTAATTAAGCTAGTTTATACACGTTAACATGTCTGGAAAGTGGTATAGGTAATGGCTGCAAACCATGTTTTATACTTTATTGAAGGGACCTTTTTTCCCCCATTTATAAAATGTGCCTATGGGAAGGAGAAGGAAGAAGGCTGTGAATTCAGCCTTCATATCCCTTTGCGGTGGACGTTGAGCCTGTGCATCAGTGAGGAAGGGAGCGAGGATAATAAGAGCGGTAATTGGCAGGGCTTTCCCTGGCACCGTTCCTCTCCCCCACGACTTGGCCCTGCCCAATTTATCTCTACCATACCCCATGATGCCTTGTCTCTCCACCAAACTTTTTAAAAGTTGCCCCCTGTATCTGGTGCCTTGTTATGTAAGGATTTTTTTTTCATCAAAGCTTCAACCCGAATGTTCTTCTACTTGTTAAACCAATATTAAAACAAGAAAGAATCCTTAGTTTAAAGCATCCATGTTGCAAGTCCCCCAGCTGGACAGCCAGTGCCATGGTAAGTGGGAAGCGAAAAGTATAATTAAAACTTAACTTTCAAATGGATTTCATAGTTTATACCCAGTAAGACATTCTTCTTGCCATGTGAACTTTCAGGTGCCAGTTCTGAACAAAATAGGTGCTGGTCTCTTTTATGTGAAACCCTTAAAATAACTTTAATATGGTCCTTTGCAGTTTAATTTATCATAAATTCTGGCACCATTTATTACTAAATGCAAAATGATGAAGACACGGCTCTATTAAATCTGAATAACTGCGGAATTAAAAAGCTGTTAAATGAGTTGAAGCACACAGCGCTGTTAAAAAAAAATAAATGGAAGTATGTTTGGCTGGAATAAATTGCTCTCACAGTCGTCATTTGAAGAGTCTACATTTAGAGAAATATGGTGAGAATTTTACATCTTCATTCCCCAACTAGGCCCACAGGCACCGCCAAAGCACTTTTAAATTGACTTCAGAGAGAACCTGAGAAAATTCCTAGTCTGAGATTCTCAGGTATCGATACAAAATTCCTTTATTTTTTTAAAAGGAATATTTTAGTAGAGGCATATAAGATAGAATAACAGATTCCAATTAAGATACGTTTTATTTTCTAAATTTAATCTTTCTAATGTTTCAATGAATGCTTTCCCCAGACAGCTGTTTAGCACTTCTTGGCACTACAAGCATTTGAGGACTACTGGCTTAGACTCTACAGGGCTGGTTTTTCTTTTCAGGAAATGGTTGCCAGTTGTAGACAGGATTGTTGAACCAAGGAAGCTTCTTTGGAAATTGGTATGCAATACACTCTGAATATTATTAATAAAAGGGCTACATTTATCACAAGATTCATTTATAAATTTTAGCATAAAGTATCTGCAATTGGTAGACTCTAGACTTTCATTTTAAAAACCCATGTCTGGGCCGTGTGCTAACAGAGCGCTGGTCCCACCTGGGTCCCCTCACAGTGTTTTAGCAGATAGTGAAGATGTGCTTATAATCCGTACTCTCACGGGGGTACTTTGTACTGTCTTTAATTATCACCCTGGTATTGTGATTAGAAACAAAGACTTTTCAATAATAGTGTCCTGTTGCATGTTTAGAGATATTTTTGTGTGAAATCTTTAATAAAGGGGATTTGTGAATGAACTTAATTAGCCCTGTTAAAAACACGGAGCAGATAGCAATCCTCTGTCCACAGAGAGGGCTCTGCCACTGCGTGGGGGCAGGTTCCTTGGAGTAGCTCACTCCCCACGCAAAGCAATGTGGTTTTGTTAAAGAAAGCAAAAGCCTTGCTTATGTGTTAACTAAGTAAAATATCTGGTTTTTAGAAAGCAGTTTATTAAAACATTCTTAAGCATGCCCTCTTTATACTTTTTTGTTATACTTAGGAAAACATCTTTGGAAACAGTGATAGTTCACATACCACAAGGGCACATTTCAAAATGGTAAGGTGATGTTTCTGTAACTTGTGTTTCTCTCCACTCTCCTCTCCTCCTCTCTTCCTCTCTTTCTGTTCCTTTCTGACTTGCTTAGCTAACTTTCTTATACAATCCTGTCCCAACTGCCTAGGGATACTGTTGTCTACAGGGAGCTCTCTCCTGAATCATCAATCATGCCAATCTCTCACAGCCATAACCAGAGGCCAATCTGATCAAGGTAAATTCTTCATTTGAGGTGACTCTAGTTTGTATCAGTGCACAATAAAAATCAGTCAACACACCACTCAAACCGGACTGATGACTCTGATGACGTTTCTGGTCTGTTTGTTTGTTTTACCTTTGATCATTCCTCCTGGCACTAGGAAAAATTCTAGAAAACTGCTAAAGACTCCTGGTTATTCAGTGAAGTGTTGCTGTAAGAAAAGAGAGAATTAAGATGATTTGTCAGCTAATCTGAAAAACAGAAGATTAGCCTTGATCGACCACATAGCATCAATGTAATACAGAAGCTTTCGTAGGGAGTGCAAGAAGATAGGGGAATTAGCTAGAGAGGAGGCAGTGTGAATAAATTGGCTGTATAATTCTTGGTTCTGAGAGGCATGTGCTACATATAGACAGGACAAAAACTGCTCTGAGATCCGGGAAGTCCCCAGAGGATAACCAGCAAGAAAGAAGAGACATGAGTACTAACAGCACACATAATTGAATTGCGTTGAACATCTAAAATGAGCCTGGAGGTGATTCTCTGTTAGGGCCTTCTATGAGATCATGATTTTGGCCTGGTGAGACACAGCCTTCTGATCTGCAGGACTGTGTGATTTAAAAAAATATATATATAAATAACAAATAAAAAACAAAAATGAGCATTTGGCATTTCCCAGAAGATTAATTAGTGCCAATTCATTATGACAGCAATAACAAACCTCCCTCCATTCAAATGTTCAATTTGTTGTGTCCTCGGTTCTTCACTATTTGGACTCTGTCCTTCCTCTGCCCATTGACACTCTAGCAGGGAGTTTTCAAAATGGCTCTCCAACATGGGAAAAACAGTCCCAATGACTTTTTCATTCTTATGTCCCTTCATAATCTATCTTTGTGAGGTCAGGATCATTGGCTTGAAACACAAATATGGCAGTGTGGCTGTGGAGTAATAAGCCAAAGGCTCACCCTCTCTAAGCTAGTACTCTACCTCTGAGCCACAGCCTCCAACATATGGTTTTTATGACCAAGTTATGATTTACAACACGTAATTTCTCTTTACTTTTCAAAGACTAAATTAATATAATGTCAATGAAATGTTTATGATAATTAATGTATAATATGTAAAAACAAAGTATAAATCAAGCAGAAGAACATATAAAATATTTCTCACATTTCTGGAAAATAGAAATCAGGCCAATAAGTGACAATTCATAAAGTAGAGGATAAGCAAAGCTACTGTAAAAAAATTGTGCATGGGATTAGTACCCAAAGAGGAAGAGCCAGAGAGCTCACCAAAACCCAAGGGAAGCTTAAGAAATAAAAGTACAAAGCACAATATGGACAAAAACTAGCAAGGGATTGAAATTATGAGGCCTGATTGGTGGTCAGTGAACACAGCATTTGACTCCCCACTTTTACCTGGGAACACCAAACTGAAGCGTCCAGATGATTAAAAACAGCAGAGAGAAAATAAATAACAATAAAAAAAATTCACCTAAATGACAAACAAGAGGTTAAAGGAAGCTCAGGAGGATGAAAAGCACAGAGCACAGAATGACGATGGTATACTTACCCTGGCATAATCTCTGCACATAGCAACATTGGAATTTATTAAGGAAAAGCAAAAACACAATTTTTTGAAGGAAAAAGGTACCATGATAACTGTATGGTACTTAACTTTGCAGGGAGTAAGAATTGCAGAATCAAGACAGAACACTTAGAAAAGTAGACTGATCTGTGACTGACTTTGTTCACATCCGAAACTGTGTCTCTTGAGTCAAAGTCAAATTGCCAATCCCACCTAAAACCAGTCATGGAAAACTGCCGCTTGCCTGGGACTGAAATTAGTCAAACAATTCACTGAAAACTCAAGCAATTGGAACACAGTGGAAATTTATGAGTGTGCGCATAAAGAAAAGAATGCCTACATTGTTTAAAGCGGTTGTGGCAAAATCAATGGCAATCTATTGGAGCCTCTAACCATGATTAATGCCTACAAGATGGCTGCAGCCTAGCTGATATTTGTGTTTTGTCTCACATTTCTCGTAGGCATCACATAGGAAGTTACAAACAAGGACATCATCATGAATAAAATAATTGCAGATATGTTATATGTTACATGCATCAAGCACTGATGATACATCCTCCAAAATTAATATACTTATGAGACTCAGAACTTGCTGACATTCTGATATATAATTTGTGTACAGGTCGCTGATCTCACATGAATAAAAATATAGTGTTTCTGAATGAACAAACTATTTTTCACTGGTGCCCAAAAACCAAAGAAAACACTCTCATGAAGATTGCTTAACGTGGCTTTTATCAGTACTCCCACAGATGTAAATCACCCAGTGGGAGGGACTCCACAGCAATAGCAGAAAACTTGGATTAAATGACCACTCTTAGGTATACCATGGCCTTCTATGTGGTGTACATTGCCATGAAACTATATACCTTTCTATTATTGAAATAAATACCTTGTAAGTACTCTTGACTCTTGGAATATCTCCTGGCATGCCTTTTTTGCATCAAAAGCTTGTATTTCTATGTTGGTAGCTATAACACTGTATTACTGAGGATAAGATAAATCATTGTTCTACAATTAAATTGTCCGACATTTCCATGATCACTGAAGAAATCTTTAAAATACTTCACAGTAGGGAGGCTGTGTTAGTCAGCTTTTCATCACTGTGACAAATGAGTGGGAAAACTTCTTTAAATGAGGGAGGTTTTGTTTAATCTCATCACAGAAACCTCACTGAGTGAGTGATCGGTTGACTCTGTTGCTTAGGCCTGTGACCATGAAGACGTGCCTGGGTGTCTTAGTCAGGATTTCTATTGCTGTGATGAAACACCATAGCCAAAGCAACTTAGGGAAGAATGGATTTATTTTGCTTACATATCCTGGATCACAGTACTTGAGGTCAACCAAAGACAGGAACTCAAATTGGGCAGGAACCTGGAGGCAGGAGCTGATAGAAAAAAAAAATGGAGGAATTCTGCTTCTTGCCTTGCTCCCCGTGGCTTGCTTAACCTGTTTTCTTATAGAACCCAGGATCAGTTGTCAAGGGATGGTCTCACCTCTATGATGGGCTGGGTCCTTTCACATCAATCACTAACAAAATGCCAATACAGTCCTGTAACTTCTAATTGTCTTTAAAAATAAAATGAAGAGCCAGGCGGTGATGGCACATGCCTTTAATCCCAGCACTTGGGAGGCAGAGGCA
>LOJH01003832.1:2392-19379 GCA_001685095.1 Ellobius talpinus
AGAGAGAGAGAGAGAGAGAGAGAGAGAGAGAGAGAGAGAGAGAGAAATATCAGTGAGTTAATGAGTCCCCAGCTGTCTTTTCTTTTGCGGTTTGCCTTATTAAGCAAAGCTAAAGGAAAAGTGAAGGCAACCTCAAGCCATTTGCAAACTAAACTGCAGGCCAAGGGCTTCCCCCAGGGGCAGTGGCTGGCGTGAAGCCTGCCTTCAGCATATCCTCCATTGCACGTTCTTGGGGTATATGCTTTTAGGTGAAGCCCTTCATCTTTTCCTTTCATTTTTAGTGGGTACAGGTTTTCTTTTTAAGAATGCAGCGATGAATCCTGCAGTGAGCACTAGGCGTGGAAGGCTTCAGAAGGTAGCTCGTCCCGAGAAGTGGGTGCCTGGACCAGGCGATGGAGGAAGCACAAGGGCACAGCACCTCAGATTCCGCCTGTTTCAGAGCATTTCTTAGCAAAGCATGTGTTTTATTTTGGTTGATTTGTGACCAGATTCAGACCTTTTGCTCGTTGAAGGCATTTGCAGCAGCGTGGGTGGTGATGGTGGCGGGGTGTTTTAGATAAGGTGCACATTTTCAAGGCGCTTTGGATAAAATCCTCCAGGGTTTGCCCGGCGTTTCTGGCTTAGTCCAGGTGACAAACAAGATCCCTTCTCCCCTCTTTCATTTTGGGCTCAGCCCTATCTCATCGAGAGGCTCCTATTGCCACTGCTGCCTGCAGGGCAGGGCATTGTGTTCACCTCGGTGGCCTTGAAAGTTGATTGGGAGTAACCTGAACCTAGATGGCCCCTTTACTGCTGGACACAAAGGACGCTTTAGGGCTGGGACCTAATTTTGCTTTCCTTTAGCTTTTGGTGAAGACTGTAAGATCTGTCCATCTGGCTATATAAAAATAAATTTTCTCTTGATCATGTGAGGTACTTAATTACTATGTTCTCAAAAGTGATGTTTGGGCCGCGAATCATGCATTAGGTTCTGAAAAGCGATCGTCACTGTGGCTTTGAGGTAGAGAACAAAGTTGCTGAGCAGGAGTATGGGCTGGCACCTCTGACAGCCTGAGGGAGGCTGTGCCTGTCGCTGCACACTGCTTCTCGGTAGGTAAGACATACTTGTGTTAGGCCCCCGCGAAGTTACTACCTCATTTTCAAAGCATGGATAGAACATAGCTGAAATGGCTCAGTGGTTAAAGAGTCTGCTGGCAAGCCCGGTGACCCACAGTTCCTCCCCGGTACTCCCTTGGCGGAAGACAAGCTCTGAGGGTTGCCCTCTGACCCTCGGACTGCCACAGGTGCACTTTGGTGCACGCCCCTCCCTCCCGCCAGTGAATGTAATGAAATTAAAAATCCTGAAGAACAAAGCAAAGAAACTTGATAAGGGGAGAAAGAACAAGACCACCTAGAACCCAGCCGGCAGGCAAACTTAACTCTCCAGCAGGGCACAGAAGGGGCGCCGCCTTCGCCTCACCTCCACCTCACCTGTGAGGAAGAGGCCAAGGGTGCATTGAGCTATTTCGGATAACTCATTCTAATCTTTGAATTTTATCTTTTTAAAAAAAGCCCATTTATACATTTCATTAGAGCTATTTTGGGGCTAAAAACAAGGACTGCTCGGTAAGCTGCAAGTCATCACGCACGGAACACAACGGTACCAGGTACCTGGAGAGGAGACGTTACTAAAATTACCCTTTACTATGTTTTGCGGAGCAGGAAACATGACTAATTTTAGAGGTGGCCTTTTGGCAGACCCGTTTTTAGCAAGTATTTCTGAAAAAAAAAAAACAGATGCTAAATCCTGTATTTCTTCTTAAGTGCTCGGGAAGTTCAGGGGCAGTGGCTCTGAGGTAAGAGGCTCTCTGAGAACTGGAAGTTCCTCTTCACCTTCAGCAGGGGCCCCTTGGTGGGAAGGAGGGCTTTGCAGAGGCGCCTGCCCTATGTGTCTTGTGTGATGAGGCAGTGCCTGTAATTTCCTGGATTACAGGCGGTGCAGCTGTGGGCACGCTCTCTTGAGCTTCCCGCCTGGCCTCATCTTTTTGAAGTACTGGGGGAACGATGGAAATTGGCATGGAGGGCTTTTTCTTAGTGATCACTGATACAGGGCCAAAGGACTTCAAAGGGCGCAGTGAGTCAGCACTGCTGTGCAGAATGGGGAATGGTGCCCGCGAGGTGGAGCACACCTTGCATTTTCTCTGCAGGTGTTGAGTCCAGGCTGCCCTTACTAATCTGACTCAGGTCTCTGGGCTCATCCATGTCTGCAGGTCGCTGGCTATTCCAGGGAAGTGGCAATCATCCAGAGTGGTGGTTTTCTTCCCAGCAGGGGTGGGGAGTGGTAGTCACATCCATCTCTCCAGATGGGCAGGTTGGCTCCATGGCTTGGGCATGAAGTGGCGTTTGTACTGGAGTGTTTTCCCCTTTCTGTCGTTCATGCTAAGTACGAGACTTTCTGTCTTGCCTAACTGCGCCCCAGTCAGTGAGCCTTATTTTATTGTTTTGTTGAGACAGGGTCTCCCAGGCTGGCCTCAAAACTTGCTATGTCACTGGGGAAAGGGACCTTGAGCTGCTTGGTCCTCCCACCCCCACCTCTAAAGTACTGGGATTATGGGTATCTGCCATCTTGCCCCGTTTATTCAGTGATGGGGATGACCTTAGTTACTGTTCTATCGCTGTGAAGAGACACCAGGGCCTAGGCAACTTAGAAAGCATTTAGCTGAGGGCTTGTTTACAGTTTCAGAGGGTGAGTTCCTAACCATCACGGTGGGGAGCGTGGCAGCAGGCAGGTGCTGGGGCAGTAACTGAAAGCTTACATCTGATCCATAAGCAGGAGGCAGAGAAGGAGACTGGACTGGGCATGGGCTTTTGAAACCTCAAAGCCCACCCCTAGTGACACACTTCCTCCAGGAAGGCCACACCTCCTAATCCCTCCCAAACAGTTCTACCAACTGGGAACCAAAGATTCAAATACATGAGCCTATGAGGCCATTCTTAAGCAGGCCTTCATGCATGTGAGGCAAGCATCTACCAATTGAGCTACTCCAGCCTTCCCGTTTGCTTTGCCCCTGCTCTGGCCACATCCATGTGCTGACCTGACCCTAATTCCCTGCTCTCTCATGGGAGTATGGCTAGATGGGGAGACTGTCAGAGCTGTTGGATACGTCCTGAGGCATTCTTTTCAGAGGCTTCAACCCTGGTGAAGCTGTATTCTTAATGTTAGGGCCGAATAGTTTCAGGGTAAGCAAGAAGCAGAATTGACATTTATTAAGAGATTTTTTTTATAGAGCTTGGATAAATGTCCTGGGGGGGGTGGGTAAAAGCCCTTGTCACCCACATTGATAACCTGAGTCTGATCTCCAAGGGTTCATACAATGGAAGAAAACAGCCAACTCCTGCCAGTTGTCCTTTGACCTCCACAGGTGTGCCAGGGCACACTCCCCCACAATAAAAAATGTAATAATTTAAAATTGTAAATTTCAGGGCTGTGGAAATGGCTCAGTGTGGAAAGTGCTTGCTGTGCAAATGTGAATACCAGAGTTCGGATCCCCGGTACCCATGTGAAAGCCGTCTGCACACGGTAGTCCCTCTGGAATCCTAGCAGGGGGAGGCAGAGATGGAGAACCCACGGAGCAGGCTGGTTAGCCAGACTAGCTGAAGAGATGAGCTTGACTTCCTCAGTGTGTGATGTGGAGAGCAGCTGAGGAAGACATGTGACATGTGCAGGCTTCCACATGCATATGCACACCCACATACACGTACGCTCACATACATGTGAGCACACATAGACAGGCACACACACACAAACACATTTTAACATAGATTCCTAGATATGAGGTTGATGGAGCGGTGATTAGGGAGAGGGCGGTACACCCCCAAGTGTAGGTGTAGCCTCTGCGAGGGAGAGCTCTGCCTGATTGTCTCAGCAGTAGCCACACATACGGTTTTGGTGGTTCTCAAGTTATATCTGAAAAGGCTGCTAAGAAGCCCTCCCCTTCTTTATTCCCCCTTTTTTCTTCAAAAAGAAAAATGAGACTATGATTGTAGGGTGGTCCTGGAGATACCTTGGGAGGGCTGTAGTTTGGTATGGTAAAGCCGTGCATCATAATTATTGTCTTTTACTGGAGATGGGGTTTCTTTAGGAAATTTCTGGAACATGGCTGGTTTCCAGTTTGGGGTGGAAGGGAAGAAGTGTGCTTAGCCTTAAGCATGGCTCATTGTTGCTTTTGTCTTCGTACATAAAAGATTCTCTGTGAAAGAGGTATTGACTCTATGCAGACAACCTTCACAGCAGTATTAACTGTGTTGGGATCCTTGACTCTCAGCTCATGAGAAGATTCAACCAGACTCCTGGGTGGGGCTTCTATTCCTCCCAAGTTCCTTCATTTCCCCTGTCCTTCTATTCTACCTTAAGAACTAAGCAGGAAAGTATAGGAAAATCAGGACCTGCGTGTCTCACATTGGGTGATGCTGGTGAATTTGAGAGTCCTTGTCCTGAGTGCCGGTCCTGGGGCTGATATTCAAGATCTTCTGTGGATTTTCTCCTTTGATGTTGGCAGCAATGCTGCACAGGTTAGCAGTCCCTTGCTAGTATCTTTACTGGCATTGACTAAGCAGAGGGATAGCTGGAGCAGATTTTCTTTCTGACTTTTTCTTAGTTTGCTAGGGTAGCACATTACTATAGATTCGGTGGCTTAAAAAACAGATATTATGTCACGTTTCTGGAGATCAGAGTCCAAAATGAAGGCCTGGGCAGAGACATGCTCCTTCTGGAGACTCTTCGCTTCTTCTAGTGCTTGGTGTTCTCAGCATCCTCAGTATCCTGTGTTGGTTGAAGTGGCCCACCGATCTCTGTTGTTCCTTTGTTTGTCTCCTGGATGAGTTGCTTCCTTCTTCCAAAAAAGGCACCCATCATTGAATTTAGAATCCATTCTAATCGAGTTTTGTCTCCTTTTAACTTGATTACATCTACCAAGACCCTATTTGCAAATACGACCACATTCACAGGCACTAGGGCACTGGTTCTCCGCCCACAGTCTCAACCCCTTTGGAGGTTGACCACCCTTTCCCGGGGTCGCATCTCAGATGTCCTGCATATCGGCTATTTATTTATTTATTTATTTGCTATTCAAATCGATAGCAAAATTACAGTTACGAGGTGGCAACGAAAATAGTTTTATGGTTGGAGGTCGCCAATAACATGAGGAACTGTGTTAAAGGGTTGCAGCATTAGGAAGGTTGAGAACAACCATGCTGGAGGTTAGGACTTGAAGCTATCTGTGTGGGAGTGGGGCATAGTTCAACCTGCTACACCTTAGGTTGGTGAATTGTGTCATGGGTGACTTCCTGGCAAGCTGACCCTGAGGAAGAGAGGAATGTGTTCCTAAGGAATGTGTAGCCTAATTCTGGAGGCTAGAGGTCCGAGGTCAGGCTTGATGGTGTTGGTTCCTTCTGGGAGCTGTGGAGAGAGTCTCAGACCTTTCCCCTGGGCTTATAGATGACTGTCTTCCCACTGTGCCTTTCCACGTTGAAGGAAGCAGCCACCGTATAGGTCAGCATCCACTTTAATGACACCATCTCAACTCCATTACATCTCTAAAGACCTTGTCTCTGCATAAAGTCATACTAGGTGCATGCAGAGCTCTCAGCTGTGATTGTGGGAGGGGTCCAGTTGGGACTCCTATTGGTGTGTTCACACCATTCATGGTATATGCTCAGAGGGATGCAGTCAGACTCTTAATGGTATGTTTACACCATGCATGGTATAAGCTCAGAGGGATGCAAGGGACTCCTATTGGTGTGTTCACACCATGCATGGTATATTCTCAGAGGGATGCAGTCGGATTCTTACTGGTGCATTCACTCAATGCATGGTATATGCTCAGAGGGATGCAGCCGGACTCTTATTGGTGTGTTCACACCATATGGTATATGCTCAGAGGGATGCAGTCAGACTCTTATTGGTGTGTTCACACCATGCATGGGATATGCTCAGAGGGATGCAAGGACTCCTATTGGTGTGTTCACACCATGCATGGTATATGCTCGTGAGTTCACATCCCGACTAGACCGTAAGCACCGTGAGGAAAAGACAACTGTTCTATTCCTGATGCCAATAGTGACTCTGGCACACACAGGCATTCACCAAGGCTTATGATAGATGGAAGGATGCTTTGATTTTCTTGGGTGTTATATAGTACTTTTTCTTCTGGTTATAACAAGATGCCATCTTGGACTTTGCCTGGTAGCCATGGCAACTAGAGCAGAACAAGACAGAGCAAGCCAGGCTTGAGATAATGGCAATGGGACTTTAAAAAACACTCTCTAGGAGATGGAGGAGAGGCGAGTCAGGAAACCTCCCCTGAGACTCCAGCTACTCTTCCCAGCCCTCTTCCAGCAGCCACAAATGATCCTAGGAGATTTGAGTGCATGGAAAAGAAAGGGTTAATTAAAAGCAGGGCTCCACGCTGTAGTGTCAATGAGGTCACCATCTATGATGGAATGGGATTTTTCAGTGATGCAGCTGTTTTTGTGTGGGTTACCCATATTCCTGTAAGTAGCCCGTCACTCATGCTCTGTAAGATAGCCCGAAGACTCCTTGATCTCGCTGAGCTGGACTTTGGTGAATTGCACTTTGGTCTGCTGGTGGTGCCCATCCAGGGTGAATGAATGTGTACTTCTGTCTCCCTAGGAAAAGTTACCACAAAACAGTACATGGGGAGGGCTTTCCGAGTGGTCATATATATGTCGTCAGGCTGTGGATCCACAAACGCTGTAGCTCTCCCTCCCTGGGGCTGCTGGGAATATCCGGGGTTGAACCGATGGCTGGGCTGCTGTCCTGAAGAAACACCCTGGCCCAGTCATAGCGTGCTTTCTGTAGATGTTCGTTAAGGTGTGAACTAGTTATTGGAGTGATGGGACAGACAGAGGACACATTTTCTGCAGATCATAACCCTGTTCTTGGACAGCTCTTCCCAGGGACTGTGCACCAACACTACAGCAGATGAGAGGTTGCTATTTGCAAACATACATTTTTTGGGATGTCTCCCATGGAGATATATGTAGGCTTGGAGTCTGTTTCTTTGACTATATTTTTCTCCATAAGTTTATTAGTCTTCTAACCCAGATTCTTGCTGAAACATTCTGTAATCCTGCAGGCTCTGCTCGCCTGACTTCTGAACTGTTGGATGAGTTTTGGTCATATTCCCTGTGTTACCTTTGCCATTTTCTTCCTCTGCTTGAGTTCTAGTTGTCTTATTGCCTGGTGATTTGTCAGGGTACATGTCTGCCACAGTTCGAACACTATTTACTAATGTATGTGTGTGTTTGCTTACATGAGTTTATGCATGCCATGTGTGTGCAAGAACCTGTGGAAGCCAGAAGAGGCCATTGGATCAGTACTGGAAACTGGGCCTCTGCAGGAGCAATGTGTACTTTTAATTGCTGAGCCATCTCTCCAGTCCCCTGTTTGAACTCTTTTTCCATGAGGCACCTCTGTTGGTCACCTGTGCTTTGCATCTAGACTGGGCAGATAGCGTGAGTGGCCACTGAGCACAGAGACCACTGAAGAGTCTGTCTTCAAGCTATGACTAGGACAGAGGTCAGAATCCTGCAATTCTCTGTGTGAGACAAAACAGAGTTTCATGGCCTCCCGATCCCTAACCTTCTGGAAAGAAATGAACCAGGAGAGTAAAGATAAAAGGTGACCACTGTGGTTCATACCAGCTGCAGGCCAGGTCTTCCATGTTGTGTTGGATAAGACCTTTTTTTGCCATGTGGCATTTTGTGTTGGTGCTAAGGTCTTCATTTTCCCCTTCAGCTTCCACCAGCATCCTAGGAACCTGTTAAAATTAGCATGTAAAGACCCACATTTTGGGAAATCCATTCAAGAACGACAAAGCTGGATTTACCCAAGAAAACATTTAACCAGGGTTTGGGGTCTTAGCTGAGAGTTCCCAGAGAAAAGTGTTGATAAGTAGGCAGCTAACTAGGTCCTGTGACAGTGGAGAATGAAAGCTTAGAGCCCTAGGCAGAGCTTGGGGGCTGGTGGGTCGTCACCTTCATGTGTGGTCCTGGGGAGTGAGGGACACTGTCCCACACCTGTAATATTCAGCTGCTGTCTTTTACAGGTTCACTGTGAGATTAAGATTACACACATGCTGGGTGGTGGTGACACACACCTTTAATCCCAGCACTTGGGAGGCAAAGGCAAGCAGATTCTCTGTGAGTTCGAGGCCAGCCTGGTGTACAAGAGTGAGTTCCAGGATAGCTAGGACTGTTACACAGAGAAACCCTGTCTCGAAAAACCAAACCAAACGAAACAAAAAACCCAAACACCCAAAAAAACACACATACACATGCACCCCCACAAATGCATGTGGATATATATAAAATATTAAATATAGATTATATGATATTACTCTCTCGGTGAAAGGTACAGGGATGTAGTGGAGGGGGTGGGGGTGGGGCAGAGACAGGACCAGCTAGCAACTTTTGTAAGTTCCCAGGAGAAGAGGCGACACCGTGTCTCTCCCTTCCGTTATCATTTTGCTGAAATTATAGACCCCCGAGGACTGCAGGGAGGGAGAGGCTGGCACCCTGGTGCCAGCGGGAGGAAAAGCCGCCTCCCAGAAAGAAGTTTCACCCAGGTCTGACAACTTGGCAGGAATGTTTCAGAGAGACTGGAGGTGAGACGATGATGGATGAGTGATGGGTGGGACCACACTTCAACTGAGACTGCTTAGTTATGTCTTCTGCCCTGTATTTAAGCCTAGACCTAGTGCAGTGAGGGGTATAACTGGACTTTTTGATGTGTTCCTTTTCCCCATGTGGTTACCAAATGGTCTTGGATTTGAGGTTCAAGGGCTTCAAGGAGGAAGACTGTCTTTTTGAGTAAGAGGTAGAAAAGTTACTAATACCACAGACAGTTAGCAGACAGCAGGGTCTCAGAGTAGTGTCCAGGCTCACACAGTAAAGGTTTTACAGGTTTCAGAGGACAGCGGCTCGGTCCTGTGTTGTTGATGAGTAGCCTGTTACACAGGCCACTGCCTCTTACTGCTGGGGATGGAACCCCTGTGTTTTGAGGAAGGAAGGTGTGATCTTGGGGGTTTGTACAGCAGTGTGGAGGAGGGTCCCACTTAGTTAATGTGTGTCCATCCCAGGGGCCTAGACAATGAAGTCTGGTAGCCTGAGTTCTGTGTGTATGCTCAGCTCTGAGAGGCAGGGAGACACAGCTGCACACTGGCATGGCCTTAGCCGTGAGTAGGCGAACATCTCTACCCTGCTTGCTTATATAAAGGAAGGGGGAAAAAGGAGGGATGGAGAAAGATGGGATTGGGGGCCCTTGGGGGGGTATGGATGCCACAGTCAATTTCTGACTGCTTTCTGCGGACTCTTGGGCGTCTTGGAGGCCCCCTATCCTGGGGCGATGGTCCAGACTGGTGTCAGTACTCATACACTAGGAGCACCTTGTCCATATAAATACACATGGCCTTCTTAATGGTGGTTGGTATGAACTGTCTTAGCAGAGGAATTGGAGAGGGCATGATGACATAAGAATAAACACTATTATTAAAGGAATAACCACAGGTGTGTCAGGATGTCCATGAAGAGTTTTGAAGTCAATCTGAGTTGTATTTGTTGCGAAGTGTGGGCAGAAGACATGCAGAAAGGTGAATTAAGCCAGATTTTAGGTGGCCACAGGTGAGATTAGGTGAGATTTTATCCTCACTGTAAGGATAGATTTCAGTCTGGTTGCCATAGCTCTCCTTAGAGTTGATGTCATTAAATAGTTTTGATTTGGTTGCATGACTTTTAAGTCACATGATAAGGTAATAGATTGCCTGTTTTTGTTGTTGTGTGTTTTCTTTTAAGGCGAAAATAGCCCGAGATATAAGCTCTGGCTGTGGGCCCGTAACATTTCAGCTCGCCACACCCGTTGAAGCGCTGGCTGCGCAGAGGGAGCTTGCTGAAGTTGTGCAAACACCAGTGTTGCTTTCTTTTCCTTGGCTCTGATGAAGATGAGACTGAGTTGTCAGGAGAGAGAAATAGCTGCCAAGCCACCAAGGAAGAAACTCCTGGATCATGTTAGTATACTAGCCATGCGCCAGCCTGAGTTTTTATTGTAGTATTGTTCCTAAAACTAGAAAGACAAAAAAGCACAGTGAGAGGCAAAGTCTAAAGTCAGTGCTCTAGTTTAGACGAGAGAGCGTTTAAAATCTTAGGTCTCCCTAACTGTAGTAAATGGCTCGAACTCCACTATGACTTTCCTTAATAGTAAAAGGTTTTTGGCTCTAAGAGTTTGGAAATAAAATATAAGAACTGTGCTGGCAAAATGCTGGGTCAAGGTGCTTGCTGCCAAGTCTGCCAAGCCGAGTTCAATCTACATTACCCACATGAAGGAAAGAGAAAACTGACTCCCATAAATAGATATATACATACATATACATATACATATATAATATATACACACGTATCCTAAAATGGAATTTCTTTTGGCATATTTAAGATAAGTTTTTGTCTATCTTAAATTAGATTTCTTCATACACAAATTGTACTGTGTAATCATAAAATTCTTTTACAAAGACAGCGACACATTTGAATGTCTTTAAAGCTGAGAACGTGGTTGCAGTAGAGTTGAGTCTGGGTAAGTGAGCAGTTCTACCCAAACATGATCAACGAAAAGGGCTCGGTGCCATCCTCTTCGGTAGTCTGATCAAAACCAGGATTAGCATCATGTTATCCCTGAAGAATAAGCCAGCAAAACCGTAAACATCTTTCAAGCGTAGCAGGATTGAAGAAAAGTTGGAATACAGTGCTTTCCCTCCAGACTGGCAGAGTCCTCTTCCGGTAAATGAACTCAGTCGACTTGTTTCCTCTCGGAAGGAACTTACTGTGATGAACTCATGATCCGATCTGTTAGTGGCAATCACTTAACTATCCATCTGGGGGACTGAAGATCATAAGTACATGAAGATTTTGTCTACCGGCCAAATTTATAAATAGATTGAATTATTTGTCTAACAGAATAAGTTTTATGATATCACTGTAATTTAGCCAGAATGTCTCAAGTAGGCATAATTCTTTGTAAGAGAATTCTTCCCACTGTTAAACAGTGTCTGTCCAATAAGAGACAGCTTTGCCCATTGAAAGTACATATGAGCAGGGTTTGGAGAAATCTAATCACAGGTTTTACATGTCTCATTCACTGAAAGAATAGAACACAATCATTATATTTCTAAGCCCATTTCTGTAAACATTTCTAAAGCAGATCTGTGCTTCAGAATTTTTTTTCCTGTAAGCAGAGTATCAGGCATCATTAATCTCAGTATAATAGAATTTTGGCCATAGGAATTAAAATTAATTTAGAATAATAAAACCATCTTTTTATAAATTTCCCACAATTTTTTTTATTCAAAGCCATTTCGTTCTTTAAATTTCTTTACCAAAAATGCACTTTGTAGTGTGTGCATCCCTTGATAAACAAATGAGGACTCAGGAAGTGACAGTGCGCTAGAGAAATACATTGTAGAAGAGAAGTTTATGTTTAAAGTTCATTAATCTTATTGGTAAATTCCAAGATGTCCCTGCATGTCTTAGAAAACAACAACCCTCTTTGCCTTGGGCCTACCTTCCAGCTCATACATATGTACACATCTTTTTTTTCAAAGATTTATTTATTATGTATACAATATTCTGCCTACATGTGTCCCTGCAGGCCAGAAGTTGGCACCAGATTTTGTTACAGGTGTTTGTGAGCCACCACGTGGTTGCTAGGAATTGAACTCAGGACCTCTGGAAGAACAATCAGTGCTCTTAACCAGTGAGCCATCTCTCCAGCCCTGTACACATCTTAAAGCCGGGAATATGGCACTCTATAACTTTGATGGCAGCCACAGTGCTTAGGCTTTTGTTTGTGTGGTTTTCTCTTTGAACACAGAATGACTCTGGAAGACCGTGTCCATGCAGGCAGCAAATGGCTGCAGCTTGCAATGTGACAGTACGGGAACAGAGGGCCACATCTGCAGCCTGAGAGGAGCTAGGCATGGAAGGTTTATATCTGGGCCAAGGAAGGCGCATTGGGGAGAAGGGACGGTTGGCGAGGAGCCAGTTTGGGCGGTTTGAAACTTTTTTTTTTCCTCTAAGAAGGGTTTGCTACTTGGGGCTGATAACTTCGGGGCAGAGGAGGGATATGGGTGAGCCGACATTTTTCTTCCAGGTTTGTAGCTCAAGGGAGGGGGAGGGGAGGAGCTGTGGCCAAAGGATTTTGGAGGCTAAAGGAAAACAATGTGGGAGCCTTCTGATTGAACCCAGAGTATCAGATTGCCTGGGCTTCAGAAGTAGTATGTCTTGCTCAACTCTGGAGTTGTTTGCCAAGAATCAAGGCCCCCAAACTTACGGATACTGTGGTCGCATGCTCACCCAATTCAAGAGATTTGCTAGTTGGTGAGGACTCTGTTTTTTGATCAACAAGAATCAAGACTCACAAGCAGCTTTGATTGCCAGGGATCAAGCTAACTAACCTTCTTCCATCCCTCCATTCCCCACCCCTGCCCCTCCTGTAACTCAAGAGCATTTGGTGTGGACTCCAAGGCATGAGGGACCCCCTTTGTGGGTTCTTGTTTGCTTTGGAGTTAAATCTGGTTTTACTTTAAGCCAGTGGTGAGGGAGGGGTACACTCACTATTTGGAGGGGCTAACCAGTTGTAGATGGAGGGCTGGGGAATTGTCACGGGGAGAAGCAGTGACTGTTTCCTGTGGCATACTGGCCTGGAGATGGATCCAGGCAGGGTGCCCATGCAGAGTGGAAACAGCCAAGGGAAGAAAGTTACTGCTGGGGTAGGNGGTGGGGCAGGAGCGGGAAGCAGAGATGCGAAGATTTCAGAGGGAAGGAGAGTGGCAGTCAAGTGTGAGGGACGCCTAAGCAGGAGAACCTGGGTGCTGCCATTAGGAGAAGCTGAGCCTCCTGTGTGATCAGAGGAGGAGATCTGGCTGGGAAGGACAGCGGCAGGAGGCAGAAGCCTTGTTATCTCCTGAGGAAAGTTGCACCGGGCCAGCTGGAAGCTCTTTTGAGCAGATTTGTAGTAATGTGATTTGGAAAGCAGTATCCAGTCAGCTGAGGGATGGCAGCTTTTCAGACAGAAAAGGTTCCAAGGGGAAGCCTGTACCATTTGCCCCGCACTCTGTGAAGTTACCCGGATCTGTGTGATCTTTGGGATCAAAGTTACCTGTTGTGAGGTCAGGCGAGTTTGAGAGGAACAAGAGGAGCTGATGTCCTCCTGTCCCTTGATCTCTTGGATGTGTGAGCAGTGTTACAGCCATCACTATCCTGGCTGGCCCAGAACTCACTATGTAGACCGGTCTGGACCAGAACTCCCAAACATCCTGGCCTCCCCAGTGCACCAGCATACCTGGACAGGTTTGAAAATCAAATTGCACAGCTCTGAGCTCATATTTTGCATAGTAGGGTCTCCTGGGTGCCACCAGGATTCCCAAATTCTTGTGTTCTGGGACAAGAGATTGGGTAGGGACAGGTGCAGAGTGGCAGAAGCAGAGGCGTTTAGTCAGGGGCCACTTCTGAGTGAGGAAGCTGGCAAGAGCTGAGAGCTCCCTGGTGCTCCTTGTGGTGGACCAGGACTGTCACGGTCATTCAGAAAGCACGGGCCCTTCTGTACACGTTCAGCTATGTGTGTCTTGGCATTGGGGGGCTTCCTGTCTGGTTTCTTTTATATGGACTCGATTCTCTACTTTCTTAGCACGCCACTAGAATAGTGACTTTTCTACCGGAACCGCCCTGTTTGCCGACTTGATCACATGGTCTGTCTGGAGCTTGACAGCTTTTTCAGGTTTTGTGGGGCCTCCCTTCCTCAAGGAGGGACTTCAAGGCCCAAGGAATGAGGAAATGCCCCAGAAGTGAAACTCTAGGGAAGGCTGGCTGCTGTGTGTGTGTGTGTGTCTGCGTCTGTGTGTGTGCATGTGTACGTGTATGTGCGCGTGTGTGTGCGCGTGTGTGTGTCTGCGTGTGTGCGTGCATGCGTGCGTGCGTGTGTGTCTGTGTGTGTGCGCGCGTGTGTCTGTCTCTGTCTTGGGGCCGTGTAGATGTGGTATTATGAGAGTGTTCCTCAGAGCCCCATGTCACTGAAAGCGAATGGCTAAAGATAAGTGTCGTCACTTACGTAATCTGGCTTTTCATCTGGAATCACCCTGCTCCCATGCAGAAGCAGGGCTTCCTAAGTGCATTCTTTATTCCAGGTTAAAATTTAATTAGAGAAGCTAGTCTCTGACTCAGTTCTCAGTCGAACATTTACATTTAATAACACTAATAAAGAAAGCTTGTTTTGAAAACACGGCACGGCTGCAGGTTCGTGAAGTGTTGTTCCCATAGGATGACATTTGATTCTATTAAAAACGAACATTTGTGAGCAGTAGTTGCCATTTCAAGGCCAATTTGAAGTAATAAAACGCAAATTTCCCTCTGGAGGGAAAGTGCTCTGTGGCTATTGTACTCCTACCTAATTTATTTCTTCATTTCCCAGCTCAGAAATGAGTTGCTGTCTTGTTCTTTCTCACTTCCATTCCCTCCTCCCTCCCCTCTTTTTCACTTCCATTCCCTCCTCCCTCCCCTCTTTTTCCTTTCTTCTATTTCTCCTGATCACAGAGAGTCAGTCATTAAAGCAGCTGACAGAGAACCCAAGAGCATGCGGAATAACAGGCTAGTTTTTTCTAGTCAACAGACGAAGAGCAGTGGCTTCCTGCCCTCAAAAGGGTCGTTATTCAGCAGCATGTTTATTTATATGTGAGTCCGTGTACATGTGCGTGTGGCATGCGTGCATGCATGTGTATAAATTACCAAATGTCAATTCTCTTTTTCTTATGATCAACTACACACATGGTTACTAGGGGCTCATACGTGTTGAGGACACACTCTACCACATAGGAGTAACCCTCGCCTAAATACTGTAAAAATAATATTTGAAAAACATTTTGACAAACCATTTCCTATTTTAAACTTCAGTGACAGGAGTGCTTTATAATTTTTGAGGTTTTTACACATTCAGGTCGGTCTTGGGCTAATGGCTACCCGTGTTTTTCTGCACAGCCACTTAGCACACTCTTTCATCATCGAGTTTCTCTCTTGCTGTGCACTTTAAATTCCACGATCTACTCCCCTTTCATTTTAGATGACATTAACTTTTTTTCTCCTGTTTAATTAAACATACCCCCTTTTCTTGTTGAAAATATATACAGGTTTAAGTAAAACTTGCTTTGAGTCATACAGTCCAGAGAAAGTCAGTGTGAACATTTCATTCACATGTGCTGCTTACACACAATAGCTATATGTAGTTACATGTAGCACGTGTACATGAAAGTTATGTATAGTTACACGTAGCACACACACGCAGTAGTTGTG
This sequence comes from Ellobius talpinus, assembly GCA_001685095.1. NCBI lineage: Eukaryota > Metazoa > Chordata > Mammalia > Rodentia > Cricetidae > Ellobius > Ellobius talpinus. The sequence continues at coordinate 17,780 of LOJH01003832.1, forward strand.
TGTAGTTACAGGTAGTACATGCATGTAGTAGTTGTATGTAGTTACAGGGAGCACTTGCAGCTAATAGTTATATGTAGTTACATGTAGTACATGCATGTAGTAGTTGTATGTAGTTACAGGGAGCACTTGCAGCTAATAGTTATATGTAGTTACAGGTAGTGCATGCAGCTAATAGTTACATATAGTTACAGGTAGTACATGTATGTTCTAGTTATGGACATTGCTGGTCTTCCTTTCCCCTTTGATTATATATGTTATAGCACTGATATCCACTGTTCATACTGGTTTTTTTTGTAAGTACCCCTTATTTTACTGGAAATTCAGAGACTGTTTTCCCACATTGTTAAATATTCTTCTAAAATGGGATGTTTTGAGGTTTATGTCATTATTTGAAGTTACTGTAGTATTGAAAAGTTGGGATTGCCTCTGTGTAAACCCTGCTGCTGGGACTGCCCTTGTGTCTGTATCTGAGCCATTCCTTAGGAACAATACTTCAAAGAGTGCTCACATAGCTTCAAGTTGCAATTCAGAAGGATTCTGTTGCATGACAACACTGTATGAAATTGACTTTTAAAATATGCGTCTTGGTATTTTGTTAGCAATTTTCACCATGTTTTGCCTCCTTATCTTCTTGGCTTTCATGAGCTATTTACATATTAAGGATGTTAACTTTACCTTTGTTGCGTTGTAGGTCTTTCTTCTCCTTGGTCATTTACTTCCTTTCGGATTCAGTTTATGACCATCTTTGGCCGAGGTGTATTAAGGTTTTGTTTTGTCTAGTCAACCAATTAATAGTGCTCTTTAGTGTCCCCTTATTTTCAAGCTTATCCAGAGGGAAGGATTTGCTGTTGGCTTTGCTTTGTGCATTGTCCGTGATTGTTGCCAGTTTCTTGTTGTTTATGCAGGAATCTTTGTGCTGGGTCGGGAGAGATTTTTGACTGTGTCTCTTGTTTTTAGTGACAGGCTGCAGGCTCTGGGGGCTCACAGCTTCTGTCCCCCATCTTTCTGCTTCTTCGCAGCTCTGTGGTCTTGGGTAAAGTATGGAAACCCTCTTAAACTTCAGTTTCTCCATCTGTAGCATAGTGAAATATATCTCATGAATATTCAGTGACAATCATGTACATATGTATATGTAAATGGTGTGTGTGTGAGGCATTTAATTAGCTTAAAGTATATTCATCATTGTGTTGGAGAACACGTGGCAGTTGGTTATGCTTTTCATTTAGACTCTCAAACCTCTTTTTAAACTTAAAGGTATGTAGAGGTCAGACCCCTTGAGCCGGCAAGACTTAGACCGCCCACTCAGTTTATCTGGATGATGGAGTTTCCCTCTGAGGAGGACAGAGGTGAGGGGGTGGAGAGGATCGTGGGACACCTCTGCAGCAGTCACCTCCCCAGGGCAGGAATGGCTCTGGACATGCCGAGACACAAATGTCTGCATTCCTCAGCTTCCACACCCTTTGTATCTGCCAGTGCCATGAGCCTCTTGGCAGCCTTCCTTCTCTGCCTGGGGAAGGGGCTTCTCTGTCTCCGAGCTCTCTTCCTGCTCTTTTTAGATTGCGCGTGTGTGTGTGTGTGTGTGTGTGTGTGTGTGTGTGTG
>LOJH01003832.1:24585-37866 GCA_001685095.1 Ellobius talpinus
TAAATACACTGTATCATATGACCTGTGCACCTGTGTAAATACACTGTATCATTTGACCTGTGCACCTGTGTATTCCCAGTCATCCATTCCTAGATGGATTATAATGCTAAGAAGATGCAAAGGTGACGTAAGTTGTTGCTATACTTGTTTAAGGACTAACGCCTGACGATGTCTAGTTCAGACACCAGTTTCTTTCCCCAAATACCTTCCATCCGTGGTTGAACTAATGGCCACAGACCAGAGCCTCCGTTCTTCCTGGCTCCTTAGGGCCAGCTTTGTTGCCGCTACCTGTGTTGTGGCTTTTGAAATGCTCACATCATTAGTTTCTGTTCTTGTTGTGACGAAATATCTGAGACAAACCATTTGAAGGAGGAAGGATTTGAGGCTCATGGTTTACAGGAAGCTGTCAGTCCTGTGGAAGGCATAGTGGTAGGAGCGACTCTGGGCTGTAGCTGTGGGATAATGAAGTACCTTGTTCACATCTCAGCAGGACAGGAAGCAGAGATCCAAGGTGGAAGTAGGGCTAGGGTTCATCCTCAAGGCCTGTCTTCCAGATACCTACTTCTTCCAGCTGGGGCCCACTTCTCAAAACAGCCCACCTGGAGACTAAGTGTTCAAATCCACGAGCCTATGGGAGACACCTCATATCAAGCCCACAGCTCCCACCTAGGAGCTATTCACTGTTGGGGTGGTTGGGCTAACAGTGTAGCGGAGGCAGAGCCCATGTGGAGAACATGCATAGTAGAGACAAGGGTGGTCATGTGATCTGCTGAAGTGGGCGCTGGCAGCAGTCTGAATCCATGGTATCTTCAGCTGGTATGACTTCCCGGGAAAGGCAGAGGCGAACTACACCACACGGTCTCCTCAACCTTCTTCTTCCCCCACATGCCCTGTGGTGAGCGAGCTCCCCCCAGCAAAGCTTCCTAGTTATTATTAGAACAAACTTTACATTTTGGGATTTTGAAATTAGGACAAAACTCATTGTATTGAACTTTTTTTTCAGCTCATGTGTCTTCTAGATGTTGTAGGTCTTCTCTCACCCCTGTAATGAGCATTATTCTGATGCGGCCAGAGCAAGGTGGGCAGTTAGAAGCCTCTGGAAGCATGAAATGGGGTTGTGATGGGATACCTAGGCCAGACCAGCTCTTCCTGGCTGCAGTTGAAAGGGAGCATGGAAGGTTAGTTTTCATCGATACTAAGAGCTGATGCAAAGGCAAAGCCTTTGATACCCAGGAAGTATCCGATGGAGCCAATGGAGTAGTTGGTCAGGAGTCCTTTAAAGAATCCTGTGTGTGGGCTTCTTGTCTTTTGTGCTTTCATGTTGCAAGCATTTGGTTTTGGTTTTTGTTTCGTTTTTTTTCGAGACAGGGTTTGAGCCTGTCCTGGAACTAGCTCTTGTAGACCAGGCTGGCCTCAAACTCAGAGATCCGCCTGCCTCTGTCTCCCGAGTGCTAGGATTAAAGGTGTGCGCCACCACCACCTAGCCGTTGCAAGCATTTGTAATAGATGTCAGGGAAGTGGGTTTGCCATGGCTCCATGGTAGTCCTCACCCTGACTCTCCCTAACAGGCTGATGAGTGGGAAGGGAGGAAGGTGTCTCTACCTTGGAGCCACACACTTTGACAAGTTCCTGCTGTACCAGCCTCACATAGACCTGCTGTGTCTGGGGTGGCCATAAGGACACAAGCTGTGGGCTGAAGGCCCTGGGGGCCACCAGCAGGAGACGGGATGTCAATGCCTCCTTTGTGAGGAGGTACTTTGGCTTTGTGCTAACTTTTAGTGGTTGCCTGTAGTTTGTGGCCTTCTTTGGCACTTAACTACGTGTTGGCAGTGTGAAGCGGTCCCCAGAGATTTGCATGTGAGAACATCAGTTGAGTAACGTGGTAGAGTGTTGGGAGGTCAGGAGGTTGTGGGCCCCGCCTGCACGAACGGCTTGACGCTGTTCTTCCAGTCACTGCAGGTTATTATAAAGTGAAGCGGTCCCTGTGTGTTGTCTTTCTGCACGTGTCCTCTTGTCTTTCATCCGTGTCTGACAAGTCAGGATACATCTCTTGGACTTCTCAGCCTCCAGCCCTCCAGCCCGGGAGTTAGATAAACTTCTTCCCTTTATAAATTCTTTATTTGTGGTATTTTGCTGCAGTGGCAGATGATGGATTTCAGACCCTTGTTTGGCTCTTTCTTTTTGTCTGACTCTTCATTTGATCTTTCCCTTATGTGCCTGTGTCCCTTCTTCTTGTAAGGCCACCATGGCTGAGACTCTATAGACGAAGAGCTCACATAAATGGCCTTGTCTTAACTGATTAGGCCTGTAGTGACCCTGTTTCTAAGTGGGTCACATTTAAGGGGTCACATTTGGATGTACTGGGAGGGGGTATAATTTTATATCTTTGGAAAACACGGTTCGGACGCTAATGTGTTCCAAAGTGGCTGTCACCATGGAGGACTCTGCCTCCCCATCCCCCTCACTGTGGTTCCTTGCTAGCTCTCTTTCTCAGCATCATGTTGTCTTGGATTTTCTACCCTCTTGTATCCATTGGTTTGTGTGTGTAGCTTTCAGCTCCCTCTAACTGATCAGTGTCTACCATAGCTTGACTTCCATTGTCCTCCCATCTCTAGTGCCTCATGCTATAATCCATGCTGACTGTCTGGATACGAACCCTAATCAGACCACAGCGCCGCTAACAGTGCCTGAGGATCTCAGAAGATTCCAGCTGGTTCTGTGTGTCCAAGACCGTCAGAGTCGGCCCCACGATCCTCAGTTGTGCTGAGGAGCTCTCTGTAGGGACCTTCTGGCTCCCTCTGCTTTCCCCTGGTGCCACAGTGAGCAGAAGTATATGGGGCAGTAGCATTCATCCACAGAGCTGTTGTTTGCCCGGATCAGGTAGTTTCTCCTACCTCTTTGCTTGCTCTGCCTCCATGTCACTGCTCATACTACACGTGAATTTCCAGCATTAACGAGTACGTGTTGGCTTCTTTATCAAATCCCATGATTTCTGGCAGAATTGTGCACTTAGAAATTTTAAAAATATTCTCTTCTCTACCCATCATGATTGTTCCTAAACAGTGGCTGCTTAGTCAAGCTCAGTGGAGCAGAAGTCTCTGGGAACTTCTGGCCATAGTCAGGAGGCTCTGTTATGGTCCAAAGGTTTCCTCTTTGGGCACTGAGTGCACAGCAACACCCAGGTTAATCAGTGTCTATAAGTTGGCCTTTCTCCAAAGACACTTACATCTCTGTAAGGGATGGACCTGTGCAGGCCAGCCATTGGCTCCAGTGTATGATCAACTGCTTCTTTTCAGAGGACGGACAAGCAGACATTACCTTCTCACTACCTGAACTAAAACGTAAAAACCTTTTCTATACCTGAAAAAAAATTGTGGCTTATGTTTTAACTTCTTGGTGGGTTGGATGCAGAGCAGTTGGAAGGAATTCCCAGTGGGGCTGAGGCTGGACTCGATGGAGGAAACCCTTGAGAAGTATGTTTGATTCCTTGAGCTGCCTTAATAGCATGGCGCAAGGTAGGGGCAGAGAAGCAGAGATACACTGTTCCATGGTTCTGAAGGCCAGAGGGCCAAGACCAGGGTGCTGAGAGGCCACAGGCCCTCAGGGGATGCTAGGAAAGTCTTGTTTCTAGGCGTTATGTGGCTTCCCATGGTGCTGTGGCTCATGGTAGTGTAAAAACAGCTTTTACATAGTGTTCTCCCTGTGTGCCAATTATCTTTTTTATAAGTCCAGCATCCTAAGAAGCTCTTTAATCTATTGTGTTGAGGTCCTGGGAGTAGGACTTCAAATGCTTCAGAAGACACCTTTCGACGATATCCATTGCTAGCCTAGGCTCTCCTACAGAGCCTGGAGCATGTCTCCTGGGGGATTATTGAAGTTTGTCTGGTCAGAAGGATGTATCCTGCAAGTAAGGATATGAGGAGGTAGCACCTCTGTACACTCTGTCTCCATTTCGTCCCTGGGGAGTTCTAGCTTGGTACATCTGGCTCATTACTAACAGTTTTCCATCCTGGAAGCCTTGGGCTGATAGCCAAGGGCAGTCACCCTGGGTTGAGCATGCATCACGTCACCCCAGCTTGCTCTCTGTACAGAGGCTAGGGGGCTGCATCAGAGTGAGCTTTTGAGATCTGAGTTGAGGGCCTGGGTTAGTCACGTCTGTGTTTAGTGACACTTCACCTTGTCCACCACCCTTGTCTCGTTAGCCCTGCCCTTCCTGGATTGCTTCTTTTTTGAAAAGCCAAGTTCTGATTGTTGCTGATTGAGTTCTTATTGTTGATGACCGGGTTCTGGCTGGTCACAGAGTTCTGGTGAACTATACCTGCGTTTGGGGAGTCAGCGGCCAAGTTCTGATGATCAGTGGTTGAGTTCTGATGAGCAGTGGGTGAAAGAGTTCTTAGTAATGAATTCTGATCATTGAGTTCTGCCGATTATTGAGGGAGTTCTCATGGTCAGCGATCGAAGTCTAATGGCTGGTCACTGAGTTCTGATGACCCGCGACTGAGTTCCGGTGGTCGGTGAGTGATGGTCAGAGATCAAACTCTAGTGGCCAGTAAAGGAAGGCGATGGTTGGTGACTGAGTTCTGATGGTCTGTGGTGGAGTTCTGGTGACTGAAGTCTGAGTTTCTTTTCCTGTTTCTGAGAAAATACTCTGACACAAAGCCTCTTCAAGGTGAACTTCCAGTTCACTGTTGAAGGTGCATCCATCACGGTGGGGAAGTCAAGGCGACCGAGCGCGAGCAGCTGGCCATGTTGCACCTGGAGTCCAGCCACAGAGTGATGAATGCCTGCTGCTACTGCTGCTGCTGCTGCTGAGGTCACCTTCTCCATTTATACAGACCAGGATCTCGACCAGCGAATGTGACCACTCACAGTGGGCTGTCCTTTGTGTGTGTGTGTGTGTGTGTGCGCGTGTGTGCGCGCGCGCGGGTGCATAAGCACCACAAGGGCAACCTTGGGAGCCATCTACCCTGTTTATTTTGGTAACAGAGCCTCTCACCAATTAGGCTAGACTGGCTGGCCATTGAGCCCCAGGGATCCACTCATCTCTGTCTCCCTAGTGCTGGGATTGTGAACACCACCCACACCTGAGTATTTTGGGTTTGGGGAATGGAACTCAGATCTTCAGGCTTGTACTCCATGCCCGTTACCAACCGAGCAATCTCCTCAGTCCCCTAACCTTTTCTCTGTGAATGATTTAAAAAGGTGCTTAGTAATATGAGAGCCTGCCCCTTGATCATTTTTTGAAAATATGATAACAATCAAAGTATCTTTGCTTTTTTAAAATTCTGACTATTTTTGATGTTAGAGGTTAGATTTGTAACCGGCACATCTTGTTTCCCATGAAAGCAACCTTAAAATCTATCCAACCTGATTTGGACCTAGCAAAGCTCTATTAGTTGCGATGAAGGAAATAGATAAGCCAGTCGTTAACCCAGATTCTTGGGATGAGGCCCACTGGGACAGGCACTTAAGATCTGAAAATGGTAGCTGCGATCACAGCTGCCTCCATTCGGAAGACAAGGCAGCACCTCAGGATTTACAGGGTATTTCAGTTAGTGATCACATTCAGTGGAAAACATGCCTTTGAAGTCTGTGACGGGCTCCTTTCTTGAAGTGGTTCTTTTATTGACTTGATTATATAAATATTCATATCCCTGGATGTTTGCCTTTCACACTTCTTTTCCTTTAATTAAAATTTTTTACATTTGTATATTTTGTGTGCGAGGAGTGGCTTGCGTGTCTGCACTGTTGCAGAGGTCAGAGGACAACTTCTGGGAGCTGGCTCTTGTCAGGCTTTGCGGCAAAACCCTTTACCTGGTGAGCCATCTCTCTAGCTGATATAGCCCTGGAACTCACTCTGTAGACCAGGCTGGCCTCAAACTCACAGAGGTCCTCCTGCCTCTGCCTCCCAAGTGAGGCCTGCACCACCACCACCTGGCTATTTTTTCCCAGCTATTAAAATAGTTTATTTTAAAAATTGTTTTTGTTTTTTTCCCCCTGTAATTATTATTGAGTTAAAAAGCAAGTTCAGCACTCAGGAGGCAGAGGCAGAAGGATCTTTTTGAGCTCAAGACCAGCCTGGTCTACATAGAGGGTTCCACATCAGCCAGGGCTATACAGTGAGACCTTGTCTCAAAATTAAACAAACAAACAAACAAACAAATTCAATTATTTACCTCTTATCCACACAGATCAACTTATTCTTTCCAGAAAAGAAAATAAAAAGAAATTACTTTTATAACTAGGTAATTGATTAAATGATGTTAGAGATTTTCATTCTAAAATAATTCTGAAAGTTGATATTGAACATAGAAGAGGTGTGTTTATGCTTCAGTCTTGGGATGGCCACCTATCTGTGTGACTCTAGTTAGGTCCCCAAGCTCATCCCTCCCGCAGATGGAAGCTAGCCGGAAACCATGAGTCCTTTTCTAAAGGTCATATTTTCAGCGGGGAGAGGCAGTTCACATTCCCAAGATGAGTCCAGAGACTCTGGAGGACTGAAGAGAAATGCTTCAAGTTAAAATGTGCTCAGGCTGAACAAGCCTAGGTTCAACCTGAGATGCATAACTGGTCAAGGTGTTGAGAATAAATGACTGAGTGCTCAGCCCTAAGTGGGACATCTTTATCATCTTCCCTCTCCCACAAGGCTCAGGGAGGATCTCAGAAGAGGAGGCAGAGCATGGGGAGGAATGCTGGGAAATGCTGTCTTCAGAATATGATGTGGCTATGGCAGTAATGAACTCAAAGCAGCTGTGGTTACCTGCACAAGCATAATATCTACACAAGGTCAGCAGCCACGGTTCCCACATAGGTGGGGTCAACAGCCACAGTCCTGCATAGGTGGGGTCAGCAGCCACGGTTCCCACATAGGAGGGGTCAACAGCCACGGTCCTGCATAGGTGGGGTCAACAGCCATGGTTCCTCCATAGGTGGGGTCAACAGCCACGGTTCCCACATAGGAGGGGTCAACAGCCACGGTCCTGCATGGGTGGGGTCAACAGCCATGGTTCCCGCATAGGTGGGGTCAACAGCCACGGTCCTGCATAGGTGGGGTCAACATCCACGGTTCCTGCATAGGTGGGGTCAACAGCCACAGTTCCTGCATAGGTTGGGAGTTCCCTCCAGAGCCCACCCCTTCCTGAGGTGCTGTTGGCAGTTGATAGACGCTGGGAGAGAAAGAGTCATTCTTTTTGAGGGTGTGGCCACTAGTAGGCTTCCAGCGCTGCAGTGGATGTTCCTACACCCGTGAACATATGGGCAGCATTAGATTCAGTGGCTTATAGAAGGAGTAGGAGAAGATGACGACATGAGGTTGGGATGAACCATGTCTCTTGTGTCATGACGCCATTAAGAAAATGAGACAAAGGCTGGAGAGATGGCCCAGCCCTCACAGGCTAGGCTCACAACCAAAAAGACAAGCAAACAAAAGAAAATCAACTAGAAAAATGCCTGTGTGCTGGTGGCTGTGAATTCATCACGGGACAATTTCAGTGTCTGTAAAGGCTCAGAATCCGTTTTCTGGGACGTGGTGCCAGCGATTGTTTCTTCCGTGAACCAGCTTGACCCCTGCTCTTGTGATCTAAGCTGACAGTTCCATCTGTGTACAAACCATGGCCCTTGACCACAACAGATGACAGGCTCACACCTTTGAAGTCCTGGGGGATTTTTGATGTGGGCTTACTTTGGGAAATTCTCTTTTGGGGTCTACTTTTATGGTTTCTGTTTCTGTTTAGTCTTTTGCTACACTTTAATATTTACCTGTGTGTGCGTGTGTATACAGGTGCACATGTGTGGTTTGTGTGCACCCATATGTGTGGGAAGCCAGAGGACAACCCCAGCTGTCATTCTTAAGGAACCAACCACCTTGAGGCAGGGTCTCCCCTGGCCCAGGGATTACCAATTGATGTCAGCCTGGCTGGCCAGCGAGCCCTAGGGATCCTTCTGTCTCAGCTTTTCCTGATTTTCCTTCTGAACTTTAGCTTTCAGAGATAAAGAGCAGAAAGGATATTAATCTGTTTTCCCCTAAACTTCCTCACTAAAAGCTGCTGAAAAGGGAGAACTCAGAACGCAGATGAAGGCATGGGAACTCCTTTTCAAAGAATGAGATCCAAAGTTCAGGCACAAGAGTTGCCTTTACTGATAAAGAGGTTAATGACTCAATCGGAAGCACACTGGAGTGCCCCAGCTGGGGGGCTGTCTGGAGACTGGCCAGGGTCAGCTGACTCAGTGACACTTCTCCTGCTGGGGGCTGGGGCTCCTGTCCTTCAATTCCTACCTCCTTAGCATTTAAATTTGTGAACTCTCTTGACTCTGTGGCCCCTCCAATTTACATGTCAAAGCTGACTCCCAGGACCTGGAAGAGGGCTGTTTTTCCAGTGTCTTTTAGAGGGACGGAAGTTTAAGGGTCATCTTTAGCATGGGCTCTGGTCCAGGATGACTGGTGTCTATAAGAAAGAGTGTGGATTCTTTTAAGTGATGGCCTGGTTGAAGCAATGGAGAGGGAAGGCACAGAAGAGGCGTGGGATGACTGTGTATCACAGTCAAATGTCCTTAAAGGAGTTGGTGCATGGTGAGGAGGAGCCAGGCGGGAAGACCAAGGGAGCCGGCCCTACAAATGCTGAGGGGAACCGAGAGAGTGAGGACCTTTCCTGGGAGCCGAGGAGATATACAAGAAAATGTGCAAGGGGCCTGGTTGAGATAGCTCCGTGGGTAAGGTGAACCACAGAACCTGATGACCTGAGTTTGGTTCCTGGTCCCTACATTATAGATGGAGAGAACTGACTCTAAGACATTGTCTTTTGACCTCCCCATACTCACGGTGACACTTGCAACCACACATGTGTACATCCTTCAAAGTAAATGTAATTAGAAAAAAAACCAAGAGACGTTTGTGTACAGGCCCGGGCTCATTGAGGACAGCCCAGCCCCACTGTGAGAAGAGGCCTTCTCCAAACTGCAGCGAAGCCTCACAAGAAACCACCCCTGTAAGCTCTCTGATCTCGGGCTTCTGAGCTTTAGAATTAGGAGGCCACCATTGTGTGGCAGTCTAAGGAATGAATGAATATGCGGGGAGATGATTAACCAGGGAGGCTGATTGTGTTAAGAAGAAAAGGAAGAGAGAACTCAGTTGAGGATCTCAGCCAGCGGGTTTCCACGCAGCCCGGCCCTGTTCACAGAAGCCTGCAAGCACAGGCTGCCCCCCACCGAGTTCCCCTCTCTGCTTGTGGCTTCTGTGCCCTTCCTCTGCCCCTCTCCGGAGCAGAGCGTTTAGTCTTCCATGGAGTGGAAAGGAAGCCAGGAGGATTTATGCAGGCCTTGCAGGAGCACAAATTCTGCTTTATTCAGACTGACATCGTAACTGCACAAGAATAAATCAGAGTGGAGTCGGAGAAGGGACTTCTTTTCCTTTTCTGAGAAACGCAGCACCAGGGCTGGCTTGACAGTAGGCGATTTAGGCGGGACTTAGGTGGCAGGAAGGAAGCCACCTGCATTGGGTTGTTAAGGAGCTTGTGTGAATGCGCACTGGGAGACCTATTGGAGCCTTGTGAGAACTTCTCCCTTCCTCCATAGCTTCTGTCACTCCCTTAGGTTTTGTCATTTCTGCCTCCTGCTGTTGACTTGTATCGTTATTATCTGCTCAGTTAGGAGCCAACGGGTGATGCTCACCACGTGCCGGGCACAGCGCAGCGCGTTCTACTCGACTACCGTTCCCATCCCCACGTGACTACTGTTACTATCCCCATGTACTGGAGGGGAAGTTTCTTGCCTGGGCTTTCTCAGTTTTGGGACCCTGACTTCAGATGTGAGTGCCAAGCATTTCAGGCACACTTTGCATATGAGCGGACAGAGGCTCTTCAGCCCTCATGCCTCTGCCTGACTTTCTGATTGAGTTCTGGGTCTTCCACAGGCAGTGTGCTCAGAGAAAACAATTTGTCCAGACCCACGTGGCTAGAGCTTCCCTATAGCTGCTGTGGTTGCTCTAACCCCAGATGGCTACTGAAGCCTGAGTATATAAAAGATGTGCTGTCGAATATAACATACAAATCAGAGTTTCAAGGCATTGCAAGACAAAGAGTTGTAGAGATAGCTCATTAAGGATTCTGAATACAGGGGTTGGGAAAAATGCCTCAGCAGTTAAGAACACCTGTCGCTCTGTCAGAAGACCCAGGTTTAGTTCCTAGCCTTTATATGGTGGCTTACAGCTATCTGTAACTCCAATTCCAGGGGATCTCACACCCTCTTCTGCTCTCCTCAGGCACTAGTCATGCATGTGGCACGCACGCACGCACACACACGCGCAAACACACACACACACACACACACACGACCTGGGGGTTCACTGGCTAACCTAGCCCACCTAGTTGATGAGCTGCAGACCAGTGATGATCCTATCTCAGAAAGCAAGGTGGATTGCTCCTGAGGTTTGACCTGTCTTCTACACGATGCAGAGCCCCCTACAAGTGCATCCTCACACACATAAATACAAACACATATCAAATGTTGAAGGTGGTTTGTTACATGTCATTAAAAAAATAAAAAATGAGAGAGAAAAAGAAAGGAGGAAGTGGGGCGCAAGGGAGGATGAGAGTCGAAGGCCAGCAAGGCGGTCCAGCCACACCTGAGTTGGCTCTCTGGGCTGCATCAGAGAGTGAGAAGAGAACTAACTCCACACAGTTGGCCTCTGACTGTCACACTCAGGCTGTGACATGTCCTCCCCCCACATCTCACACATGTAAACACATATACATCCCATAATAAAGAATGGACAAAATAGAGGATCTGACATTCCACAATGGCTATTGTGAGAGAGCATTTAAAGGATGAAAACTTTATTTGAACAAAAGTAATAGCGCCACACAAAAATTGATAGACCGTCAGCAGTCAAAATGAAATTGTTCCAAGAAAAATAAAATGAAGGAGCAGGGAGTGGGCTGGTACCAGATCATGGAGAATTTCACATTTCTGGTTAAGAAATCTTTTTAAAAGAGTTCCTGTTATGAACAGTTAAGGACATCTCTTCAGCCTCAGTGAGTGATAGATGGGAAAGAAGAGCCAGCTAAGATCACGTGCTATGCATGCAGCCTTGGAGGAGGCTAGCCCAGATGGAATGAAGCCTCGGAGGAGGCTAGCCCAGATGGAATGTTCTGGAAGAAGCAGCTTGGTTGCGAGGAAGAGAAAAGAGGAAAGGACTTGGGTCACTGTAGCTGTCGATGAGGACATTGAAGAGTCTTATGGGACCCAGGGGGCTTTTCTCAGGGAGTCTCAGTCATGGTTATGATCTTAGGGATGGTACATAAGGAATGTGGGGTACAGAATGCTCACCTTGGGGTGTCCTTGGACAGTGGGGTTAGGCTCTGGATAATATGGGGCTGAGTCGGGGGGAAAAATGGAGCGAAGATGGCTTGTGGAGAACTGATGGGGATTTGAGACAACCGGAGTGCAGTATTTTAGCTTCAGAGGCCAAGGACGGGGTACCACAAAGGGTCACCTGGCCTCTAGAAACTTCTGTTGGGAAGAGAAATGACATTTCCATCCCTATTTCATTAGCTCCTCATTCCCCCGTGAGATGCCTCAGGTTCCTCAGTCCTGCTTTGTGCACTGGTTGGCTTGGTGTTCTTTTATCATGGCCTACAAAGGCAGCCTGGCCGTGAAGAAGGAAGAGGCAGACTTTGGTAGGAATTCCAGGCGCTGTAGGCACCCGCGTCTGCAGTCCAGCCTTTACCAGGCCAGCTCAGAAAGCGGCTGTTTGCCTTTTTTTTTCCTTTTAACCAGTCCAGCAGGATCCAGTTTCTTGTTTCCCACCAGCAGGGTGTGTTTCCAGGGTGATTTGCCCAATGAATGAGAGCCAGAGTGGAGTGTGTACAGAGTAACCCCGGGAAAGTAGCTTCCGAACTCCACAGGGAGGGCAGGTGTGGGAGGCTTCCCAGCCTTGCAGTGGCTGATTATTTTCTCCCCTTCAAGTAGGGTGGAGGCTTTGGCTTTTGCCCAGTGCTAGGTATGTCAGTTGTCGGGGAGATCTGTTCTAATGAGCTCTGTGGTTTCATCTGGGGAAGGAAGCTCCCTCTCCCCCCACTCATTTTTAGTACATTTACAAAGAGAAGAATTTTAGCTTGCAGCCTGGGTGGTGGTGGTAGTGGGAGGCCAGCAGGGAGCCAGGGGTCGGGTATAGTTGTGTTCAGCTACATAAACAGCAGCAATTAGTGGGTCCCTGTAAAAGACAGTCATGCGTGTTTGTTGTCTGGCATCTCTTTCTCTGTGAATCAGAGCAACACTGAAATTAATTATGAAGACAGCAAAGGATACTTTTGCTTCCTGTTAAATAAGTCTCATCCACACAGGAGCACGTTCCAGTCGGATGCATGTACACACAGTTTCTGGGGAAGAAGGCATGAAGCCAATTGATTTTCAAACCTTCCCACTGGGCCACGCTAATCATGCCGGCGTTAGGCCCTTTTACACTGAATTCTGACTAGGGCTGGAGAAGCAAGGCCCTAAGCCCCTCGTCACTTTTCTTTTTGGCTTCTTTGGAGGCTAGGAGCATCTCTTTTTGCTGATTTCATGCTGCAGGGTCACCCAGATTTTTATTGTGTGTAATGAGGTTTACCAAATGTGGTGCTAGTAGCTAGTTAGTTTGCTCATAAGAAAATCCTAGGATGGGCAGGGAAACCACAGTCCAGGCCTTGGCAGCCCAGGCGCAGAGGTTTGCTTTCTCCCCAGGCCTCTCTTGGTCCTGCAGATGGCTGTTCTCTGGCTATGTCTTCACATGGCCTTCTTTTAACTGTCCTGACAGGGATGGAGATACTCTAGGAAGGCATTTGCACTCTTCCTTTTGGTGATCAAACTATTGAGACAGTGGTTCTCCCCAAACTGTAATTTCCCCAGGAGTGGGGTAGGGGTGGGGGTGGGGCTGGTCTACCAAAGAGAGACTTACACCATCCTGGCTACTTCTCAGACCACCTTGCAGGAGGGGCTACAGGCTGAGAGAGTCATGGGTCAGTGAGGTGGGCCAGTGATGGGCAGGACTACACCCTGACCTGGTCTGCTTTGTTAAGCACATCCCATGACTGTATTTAAACCCAGCCCTCATGTCAGGACCCCATGGAATGGGTTTGGAGGTCCCTAGACATCTTTATTTCTTCCTTTTTCTAGCATGATCGAATTGAGTAAAACCCCTTTCTCTGCTCTGTATTTGTAACATGAGCGAGGGCCTGCTTGTTGGGGTTTCCTCAGCTGTTTAGCCCCAAAGAAAATCACACAGAGCTCTCTATAAGTTATAAAGCT
>LOJH01003834.1:0-37863 GCA_001685095.1 Ellobius talpinus
GGAAGGAAGGAAGGAAGGAAAGAACTTATACTATAACAGTACATATACACTAAAAGTTTCAGATAAAATGTGTGAATATGTAAAACATTTTAAGATAAAAGTAGGGCAATAGACATTGGGTTTACTTTTAGATATCCCTTAAGTATAACAAAATAAAGAGGTATACCGTTTTTCTAATACTGCTTTCGAGCAGAAGACAGTAGGGCCTGGATCTTCAGCCGTCCAGGCAGCCTGGACATTGATTAGCTATATGGAAAGGGCTTCTGGGTTCTTTGTATATCTGGACTCCAAAACCTCCAGAACCACTTTAGAACCATTTGGTTTTCACCCTTTATTCAAATTGTACTTTGATAATTCACCCATCTTCTATCTCAACCTACTCTGGTTCCCATACCTCTTCCCAAAGACTTCCACTTAAAAAATTGTATTATGAACACTAGATTAAACAGAAAATGTATGAGTTTGACTTCTTCAACTTAATATGATTTCCATTTTCATCATTTTCCTTGCAAATGGCAGTTCATTCTAAGACTAGTGTGCATATACATTTCCTTTACTCCTCTGTTGATGAGTGTTCCCTTGACCATAAATTCTGTTGGCCTGGAAATTTTGGTTTCCAAAGGGCCAGCACTCCTTCCAGGAGACACAACAAAAATTCCATCAATCTGAAAGCTCAATACTTCCCCCTGGCCACTTTGAGTTTCTGATGCCCTTAAACCAATGGGATAAGAAAGGAATAACAGTGTTAGGAGGAATGGTTGATTCAGATTACCAAGGGGAAACTGGATTGTTTCTCCACAATGGGGATAAGAAAGATTACATCTGGAATGCAGGAGATCCTTTAGGGAATCTCTTGGTGCCACCATGTCTTGTGACTAAAGTTAATGGGAAACTATAACAGCCTAATCCAGGCAGGGCAGCAAAGAGCACAGACCCTTCAAGAATGAAGATATGGGTCACTCCTCCAGGAAAAGAGTCAAGACCTGATGAGGAGCTTGCTGAGGGTGGAGAAAATACTGAGTGGGTAATAGAGAAAGGTAGCTATAAATATCAGCTAAGGTCACGTAAGCAGAAATGAGGATTAAAATTGACATGTTTTGTCAATTTGTCATGTTAAGAATGTGTTTGTACAGATATTTGTGCTGTCTTTCCCCAGTTTATCATGGGCTGTAACATCAATTAAGAGAACATAAGTGGTTATCATATTTAAGTTTGAGAACGTTCCCTCAAGTGATATTGCCACCCATTCTAAAATTCATAATTTGTGGTTGTATGTGGGATAGTTATATCACATTAGGCATAATAATGACCTGGTTAAACATATAATGTGTTTGCAGTTGTGCATGGGATAACTATATCATGTTAGGGGTGATTATGAGCTGGTTATTGTTTTCATTTGGAAATTAAGCATGACATAAGGAGATGCAATTGTGTCAAGTTGACAAAGGGTGGACTTGTGGCTGTTCTTGGTTACCAACTTGACTACATCTGGAATTGACTAGAACTCAAGCAGCTGGGTACAACTTTGAAGTTAAATTAAATTAAACATTTTTTAAATTGAATTGAACTGAATTGAATTTTTAAAATTTAATTTTTTTAATTAAATCATTTGAAGTGGAAAAATACACTTTTAAACTGGATCTTTTGTGGTGCAGACATATATCTTTAATCTTTTGAGGTGGATTCATCTTTAATCTGGGCCCCACCTTCTATTGCAGCCTATATAACCAATAGAAGAAAGGTCTTTTTTTTGCTTGCTTGTTCTTGCTCATTTCCAAATTCATTCCTTCACTGGCATTAGAGCCTACTTCTTTTGGACTTGAGCATATACGGAAAACCAGCTGAGACACTCAGCTTTGTAGACTGAACAACTACTGGATTCTGGGACCTTACATTGGCAGACAGCCATTGTTGGACTAGCTGGGCAACCTGTAAACCATTCTACATATCTTCTATCAGTTCTGTTCATCTAGAGAAGCCTGATTAATACAATTGGGCATGTATGCTGATTCTATAACTTGGCTGTTGTCATTAGGTGTGTAGATATCTGACTTTGATTCCGTTGGATATATACCCAAAAGTGTATAGCTGAATCATATGTATTTATTTGGTTTTTGGAGACAGGGTTTCTCTGTGTAGCCCTAGCTGTCCTGGAACTCATTCTGTAGAATAGGCTGGCCTTGAATTCAAATCTGTCTGCCTCGGCTTCCTGAGTGCTGGGATTAAAGGCCAATCACTACTCAGCCTATTTTTTAAGAGCTTTTAAACTAATTTCCAAGGTTGGTTACCTAATTTACAGAGTCACTATGTATTGTGGTGTAGAAGGTCCTTCTGTCTATGTGTTGCTTTCATTGGTTAATAAAGGAACAGCTTTGGGCCTATAGCAGAGCTATAGGGGAACAGAGCTAGGCGGGGAAAACTAAATGGAATGCTGAGAAAAAGAGATGGAGAGAGATGCCATGGATCCTCAGCCAGAGATAGATGTGCTGAAACTTTGCTAGTAGGCCATAGCCTCATGGTGATACACAGATTAATAAAAATGGGTTAAATTAAGATGTAAGAGNATAGCAGAGCTATAGGGGAACAGAGCTAGGCGGGGAAAACTAAATGGAATGCTGAGAAAAAGAGATGGAGAGAGATGCCATGGATCCTCAGCCAGAGATAGATGTGCTGAAACTTTGCTAGTAGGCCATAGCCTCATGGTGATACACAGATTAATAAAAATGGGTTAAATTAAGATGTAAGAGTTAGCCAATAAGAAGTTAGAGCTAATGGGCCAAGAAGTGATTTTAATTAATACAGTTCTTGTGTGATTATTTTGGGGGTCTGGGCAGCAGGGAAATGAACAAGTGGCCAAGCGGCTCTTTGGAACAGTATTGTTTAAGAGTTCTCCCATCCCCCACATCCTGAACTGTAAATTTTAAAAGAAACTCTTAAAATATATTTTTAGATTTTCATTATTTATTATTATTTTATTATTTCAGTATTATTATGAGTGTTTTGCCTGCATGTATGCCTGTGTACTACATGCATGCCTTGTGCCAGAGGAGATGGTAAGCCTCCATGTGGGTGCTGGGAATCAAACCCAGGTCCTTTGCAACAAGAAGTGCTGTTAACCAGAGTCAAATATCCAGTCCCAAATTTGTCTTATTGATGACAGATATTATGACTAGGGTGAGACGGAATCTCAAGGTAGTTTTTATTTGAATTTTTCTGACAGCTAAGAACATTAACACTTTTCATGTATTTATTGGCAGTTTATATTTCTTTTCAGAACTATTCGGTTTACCTGTCCATTACTGACTAGCTGATTTTTTTATTTTTATTTTTATTTTTTTGAGTTTTAAAAATGTTTAGATATCCTTGGCAGTGGTGGTACATGCCTTTAATCCCAGCACTCAGGAGGCAGAGGCAGGAGGATCTCTGAGTTCAAGGTCAGTCTCATCTAGTTCCAGGACAGTTAGAACTACAGTGTTATGGGATAATCTTTTTGCACACTGTGAAGATGTATCATCTCTGTTAGTTAGATGTATCACCTTCCGATTAGTTTAATAAAAAGCTGAATGGCCAATAGCAGTAGAGGATGGGCAGGACTTCCGGCAAGAGAGAAAAACTCAGGGGAGGAATCTGAGGCTGGGGGGTTTGCCAGTGAGACATAGGGAAGTCGGATGTACAATGAGTCATGTGGCAGAACGTAGATTAATATAAATAGGTTAACTTAAGGTATAAGAGCTAGTTGGGAACAAGCCTAAGCAAAGGCCAAATTTTCATAATTAATAAGAGTTTCCATGTCATTATTTGGGAGCTGGCAGTCCAAAAAAGTCTAACTAAAACAGAGAAACCCTGTCTTGAAAAATAAAACAAAAAAGTTTAGATGCCAATGCTGTTAGATTAATAACTAGTAAGGACTTTCTCCCATTTTGTAGGCCCTCTTCACTGATAATTATTCCCCATGATGCCCAAACTTCATTCAGTGTAATTTCATTTGTCAATTCTTGATGGTTTCTTGGACTAGAATCCTATTCAGAAAGTTCTGTGTCTGTATCTTCAAGTGTTTTTCCTGTTTTCTTCTAGTAGTTTCAGGTCTTAATTTCAGGTTTCCTAGCACCAATTGAAGATGCTATCTTTTTTCCAACATATTTCAGCATCTTTGTTGAAAGTTGGATGGTTGTAGCTCCATGGGTCTATTTCAGGGTCCTCAATTCTAGGTCACTGTTGGTCTCTGTTTTTGTGTCAGCACCATGTTGTTTTTGTTACTACTGTTTTGTAGTATAATTTGAGATCGTGTTGTGACACCTGTAGCATGCTTTTTGCTCAGGATTGCTTTGACAGCTTGAGGTCTTCTGTACTTTCATATTAATCTTAGGAGTTTGCCATTGGAATTTTGATTGAGATCATAGCAGTTCTGTAGATTGCTTCTGGCAATAGTCATTTTCCTTCTGCCAGTCAATGAATGTATTTTTTCCCATCTTCTAGTGATTTCAGTTTCTTCCTTTAGGGATATTATTTTCACTATAAAAGTCTCACACTTTGTATATTTCTAGATTTTTCTTTTTCCTCTCTGCAATTTTTCCTCCTTGAGACAGTGTTTGTCTATGAGTTTGGGCTGTCCTGGAACTTGCTATGTAGACCAGGGTGGCCTCAAACATCCTGCCCTCTTCAAGTGCTGGAATTAAAGGCATGCACCACTATGCTTGCCCCGATTTCTTTTTTTCAACATGTTCATTGTCATTATATAGAAAAGCAACTGATGCTCTCTTACAACTTTGATGAAAATGTTTATTTAGATCTAAGAGTTTTCTGATGGTATCAGGGTCTTTTAAGAATAGGACCAGTCTGTAAATAGGGATAATTTGACATTTTCCTTTGCTGTGTGTACCCTCTATTTCTCTGGCTTAAGAATTCAAGGACTACACTAGACAACAATGGAGATAATAGACATATTTTTCTTTTTAAAATTGTTATATTTATTTTGTGGTGGCCTGTGCTTGTCATAGTGTGCCAATGGTCAGAGGACAACTCTCAAGAGTTAGTTCTATCCTTTAACCACATAGGTCATAGAGATTGAACTCAGTTTCTCAGGCTCAGTAGTAAGCATCTCTACCTGCTGAGCTAGCCTGATAACTAGTCAATGTTTTCCTGTTCTTGAATTACAGGGAATGTTTTTAATTTTTTCGCAATTAATATAGTATTTATGATGTTTTCTGTATATAGCTTTTACTTTAAAATTTTTTATTATTTTACATTTCCGTGTGTGATATGCAAGTGTGTACACACGTTTGCATATGTAGGCACACATTTGAGTGGGTGCAAGAACAAATGGGTGCACATGCATGTAGAGATCCAAAGTTGATGTAAGGAATCATCTTCCATCACTCTTCTACCTTATTCATTGAGGCAGGACCTCTCAATCAAACTGAGTTCACTTATAATGCTAGTCTTACTAACTAGTAAGGGATCCCATCTTTACTTTCCAAGGCTAGAATTATAAGTGGACCCAGATGTGTATGTGCACATACATCATTCCAGGGAATTTACATGAATTCCAGGAATCTGAACTCCAGTCCTCACACGTGTATGGTAAGTACTTTAACCATGGACCCATCTTCCTAACCCTTAGTTTGAAATTATTCATTTATGAACATTTATTCATTTTTGTGTGCATGTGTAGTCAGGAGACAACTTTCATGAGTTCTCTCTGTTGACCGGGTACATCCTGGGGGCTGAACTTATGTGGTCAAACTTGGAGGGAAATGCTGTTACCCTATGCTGACTCTCTTACTATGGTAAAGTATGGTCTTTCTAGACATAGTCACATCAGGACACTTGCCATGAAAGGGTTGAACTTTGTCAAATGTATGTATCTATTGAGGTGACCATGTGATTTCTGTCCTTGATTCTATTTAAACTAAGTTAATTTACTGATTTGCTTATTTTGAATAATGCTTACATCTTTGGAATAAAACTAATTTGAGTGACAGCAGTAGTGGTTCACACCTTTAATCCTAACACTTAGGAGGAAAGGCAAACGGATCTCTGAGTTCGAAGCCAGCCTGGTCTACAGCATGAGTTCCAGGACAGCCAGAGCTACACAAAGAAATGGAACCCTGTCCTAAAAAACATAAACAAAAACAAACAAACAACTAGCTAACTTGATCATGTAAGATGTTTTTAAGGCGGTACTAAACTCAGTTTTCAAGTATTTTATTGAGAGAATTTGTATCTATGTCCATACAGGAAACAAGCACTAACACACTAACAGCTGTAAAGGTCAACAGGGAACGGATGAGTACAGGGGAGACAAAAAAGTGTCACATTGTCAGGAGACATAGTTAAATCTGAATGGGACAACAAAGTGTTGGAAAATAGTGAATAGTAGAATATAATATAAAGGGCAGACGGGAGCTAGATATTACGTAGGATTACATGAAAATATCCTAGGAACAAACTTTCCAGAGAGCAAGGACAAAGAATGACCTGAAGCCATGACACAAAAAAACAACCAAAGTGGCAATAAACTGAAAATAAAAAGCAATTGGAGCCAGGCAGTGGTGGTACAGGCCTTTAATCTCAGTACTTGAGAGGCAGAGGCAGGCAGATCTCTGAGTTGGAGGCTAGCCAAGAGCTAGTTCCAGGACAAGCCCCAAAGCCTGTCTCGAAAAAAATTAGAGGCTACCTCAAAAATATCCATGAGGCAGAGGGCAGTGGCCTTGGGAACTAAAATCTAAGACCTTGCAAGGTTGTGTAAATGATTTGAAGTAAGGATTTTTATATTTATTTGGTACACATAAAAATGTTTACTCATTTACTCCTAATTAGAAGAAATATAATCATAGATCTATTCTGCCTTTTAGTTTTTCATTCTGTTACTGAAATTGCTAAATATTTCTACTAGATAGTGGGAATAAAAATAAGCTTCATATTAAGGGTGAATGTATTCCCCAAATACCTTTCAGAGAATCAAGCTTTTATAAATTCATTTTTATAAAATATTTTAAATACAATATACATCTCTAAACTCAGCTTAAAAGTTCTAATAAATGTGTGGAATGTTTTTTCTATGAAAATAAAGATAAAATAAACATATATACTGATTAAAACATGCTTAATCTCAAGATGACATAGCATCTAATCAGCTAAAAACCTTAAAAACTCCTTTGACCCCAGTAATTGCCAAACACTTTTAACAGTATTACTGAACAATATAAGGCAAAACATTTATAGATGAACTCAATTCTGAATATAAAGGTGAGTTAAGGTTAAAAAAAAACAAAAAAACACAAAACCCTAAGCTAAAGGCACGAAAGAGTTAATGCAATGGCTTAATGAACAAAGTGTAAGCTTATTTCTTTCCTGTTCTGAGATAAAGGTCTCAGTTAGTGATAGAGCTGTTGTTTCATGAAGCACTCACATGCCCAAGGTCCTTCTGACATATTATTTCATCCCCACTCCATAATACTGTTATTTAGTCTAGAACTGAAGAGAAACGATCTTGAGTTCCAACTGGGAAGCAAGTTGGCCATCTTCAAGTATGCCTTAGAAGGGGCACTCACTATTTGATAGGACCTGATACAAGGAACCTGAGCCATGCACACACCTCTGTATATCAGAAAGGAAGTCTGGATTACTATGGGATAGATAAGTAATCCCTTACAAAAAGGTCTTTGAAGCAATATAAAACGTGTTCATTAGGAAGCAGTTGTAATAAAAGTCAGGATAGTGGTGTGACCTTTGAGCAAGGAGATTTTGAAAAAGACGAGATTATAGCAATTTAAGTAGTAATTTTCATCTAGGCTGGGTGGCCAGTGAATTCCCAAGATCTACCTGCTTCTTCTACCTCCAATGTTGTGGTTAGACACAAATAGCCTTGCCTCTAACTTCTTTACCTAAATATAACAGATTCAAACTCAGCTGCTCAAGCCTGTTTTTTTCCACTGAGCCATCTCTCAAGCCCCAAGTGCTACTTTCTTGTAACTAAGAAATTGTGTTTATAGACAGCATTTGTGTTAATACTTGTCAATACTCTCAATGATTCCATCTCAATATCCTAATTTAATATGACTTACAACTTAGTTTTTAGGAAAAGTAAAACAAATTACTGGCTTTGCTAGTTAAAAATAACCCTAATGTTACAAAACTTTCAGGTATAGCTGTGCCTGAGAGTATATGCCACAGCTTTTTGTTAGCATGCCATACATCATAAAACCACATACACAAACCGATTCTTCTCTGATACCCAGAATTTATACATTGTATGGCAGTATATGACAGAAACACTTCTCTTGTGACCATATACAAGAGCAAGTAAATTTCAAATTCAGTAATCCAAGAGACATTAGGAAAGAGTTCATCTCCTTTGAAGATACTAAAGTACCCGAAACAAGGAAGAGTGCTGTATTAAAGCAAAGGGGTTAAAGGAGTTTGAATTTAGTAAGCAATTTAGTCACAATGAATGGGGAAGGGAGGGTATTGGAAATCACTTCTTTTGTAGGCAACAGAAATTCCCTACAAAATATAAAGTTCTAGGGAATAATTTTATTACATTCATTTCACTTTTAAGTCTCAAGCTTTTAAAATAAGTAACATTTAAGACAATAAGACTCATAAAATTACTTACTCTTTGTACTCTCTCCCTCATTCTTAGAATCCATGAAATGACCTGAACGCATAGCACACATAATCTTCTGAGCAACAGTAGAGAGGGGTGTCTCACAGAGATCAAAACCTACACATGCCTCATAATTTTCCATTTTCATAAGGTCCTAAATACAAGATAAGTACCCATATATTAATTTTAAGACTTTAAAAGGACTTACGTATATTTTCATTTAAAAGGTATTAATAACTACAGGAAACAGGTTTCGATTATCTAACACAAATAGGATGGAGAAACGAGAAGTGGGGCCTGTTGGTACAAACTGAATTAGGAAGCTGAGCCAGGAAGACATAGTTCAAGCCTGCCTAGGCTACAGAGCAAGTTCGAGGACAGCTGGGCAGATTAGTAAGACCCAGTCTCAAATATTTTTAAAGCTGTTTTATTTTTATTTTTTAAAAAGATAAACTATCTTTTTTCATTTTACATACCAATCTCAGTTCCCTCTTGCTTGGTATGTATAAACCCTAGACTTGATTCCCAGTGCTACAAATCAAATCAAAACCAACCAGAGGCTCATTTGAGAAATAAACATATAAAAATAATTTCTAATTAACCAACTATGAGGTAAGCAGTTTAACTCCTCCTCAGTTCTGAAAGCTGGCTGCTATTTTCAAGCATACAACTCTGCAATATGGTAATTAAACTTGACCTCGGTCATCAAGGTAGACAAATAACTTGCCACTTTGGCACTGACAGTCTCTATTGGTCCCCTGGCTGAGTAGGTGAAGGTTTAGTGGTTGGTACAGATTAATTATCTGCTTCATAGCTAAATTATCTGGCAACCACTGGGAAAGTAGTTAACTATTTCCCGCATTATTTGAGAAAAGAAGAATTTAAATGCCTTATCTCTGGACATTAAAATGAACAGCTGACAGTTAAATCGTTTTAGGGGGATTGTTTTGTTTTTGAGACAGGGTTTCTGTTTAACAGCTCTGGCTGTCCTAGAATTCTATTTGTAGACCAGGCTGGCCTTGAACTCATAGAGATCCACCTGCCTCTGCCTCTTAAGTTAAATCTTATGATAAAATTTAATGTTAAGGTTTTTTTTAACTACATTAGGTTCACCTAAGAAAAATAAATTTATGTAACATGATACAATAACTGACAGAAATGCATTTGCTTGATGGATTATAAAAATACAGTGCATGGCCACTTTCTATCTATAGTTAAATCCTGAAAATATCCATAAAACTATGTGAATCATAAAACAAAGGTAAAGAATATTCTTAGAGGTATTTCCTATAGCTGAACTTAAAATATTTAGTATTTGACACAGACATATCATAAAATGAACTCTTTGGGAGCATTTGATAAAATAACTGACAGGAAATCTCGTGTGGTGGTATACACTCATAATCCCAGCATGGTCAAGGCAGAATCATGAACTGAAGACCAATATAGGCAAAAAGATTTAAGACCTTACCTTAAAAAAAAACAAAATGAATCTAAAAAAAGAAAAAAACTAAAAAGCCACTTCAAATCTTAAATAATTGTCCAACATTTTCTTTCCTAAGAAAGTGATTTATATACCATAAATCCTTTAAGCAACCATTTGTACACAATTTTGAAACTTATATTTCAAATGTCATTATTTATGCTATAATCACAGTGGTTAAAGCTCTAGTACGGCCACCAGAACCCGGCCCCTAAAACAGAAATGCTCAAAATTTGTGGTTCAAGCAGACACATTTAAACTTCCAAAGATTACAATAGAAAACTAGGGGAAAATACTTAAAAAGAATTTTACTTTAGTCAAACACAAGACTTGGCTATTGAATATACAATAGTATTATTTTACCGACAGAGGATAAAATTCCAAACCCCAATGAAACTGCACATAGTATGGAAATCTATGTACCTGCTAATTATCAGGTATTGAGTGACTAGTAAAAAAGGTCAAGTATGTATGTAGCATACATACACTAAACAAAGGTATAACACATCCTAGGTGGGAGGTTTCAGAGTCCATGACATACAACTTAAAACTTTACTTCTGGGAAAAAAAAAACAAAAAAAACTTTACTTGTCATTTTTTTATCAGTATTTTCAGATCACAGTTGACCTCAGATAATAGAAACCTTAAAAAACAAAACCCCAAATTCTACAAAATTTTGAAATACCCAACAGCAGAAAATGCCAATTTAAGGAAATTTAATTATATTTAAAACATTTGTATAGCATGTTTTTTTCCTGCAAGTAAAAATTTGACAAGATAAAGTGGT
Source organism: Ellobius talpinus (assembly GCA_001685095.1). Taxonomy (NCBI): domain Eukaryota; kingdom Metazoa; phylum Chordata; class Mammalia; order Rodentia; family Cricetidae; genus Ellobius; species Ellobius talpinus. The sequence goes on from LOJH01003834.1 coordinate 10,879, forward strand.
ACCAAGCAAACAGGTGATGAGAAGCACTTGGTAGTATGCCTGATGTGAGTTCAAGTCCAGTCTGGTCAGCCAGTCCCACAAAAGCACAGCACATGTCAATGTTTATACAACCTCAAAACCAATGTCACAAACTGAATATCCCTTAACTTAAATGAGTGGAACTAAAGTGTTTCAGATATTTTAATTTTTGTATACATACAATTATACATTTTAGGGATAGAAATGAAGTCAAAATGTGAAATTCATTCATATTTCAGACAAAATTTTATACAAATAAGACTGAAGGTAGCTTTATAACTTAGTGTATGTATTTTATGATTGACAAGTCATGTAAGATCAGATGTAGAATTTTTCATTTGAGAAACACTCCAGTTGCTTATAAATACAGGTTCAAATTTTGGAGTATTTAAAAATTTCATATTAGGGAAGTTCAACTTGACACTGAATCTATTCAAATAAAATGTTCTGTTGATCTTAAATTTATAACCTTAGTAGCACTGAGGCTGATGACATGGGTTAATCACTGCCACCAAGACTGACGACCTGATTTCCATTCCCAGAGCTCAAGATGCTCTCACCTCCACACATACGTCATGGTACACACTAATTAATGTACATGACTGCACATATACGCATCCCTCCCTACATACTAAGTAAATGTCAAAAGAAAAATTAGTAGTGTTATTAGAAATAGCATCCTAATAGTTAAAAATTAAAACACAGCAGGCATAGTAAAGATTCAGTTTTTAGAAATCTTCAGTCTTTAAGATGAGAGGTCTTAATCTTTGACTGGTTTTCTAAATTTTCCACAACATCTTTTAGATAGTCTTCATCTTTAAAAAAATATACATATAATTCTCTTTCCACTTGATGCAATTTATTAGTTGCCAAAATTTTTCTTTTTGTCTTCACATCAGCAAGAATATCCGTAAGGAGATGATTTAGTTTATTCAACTTAGATTCAACTTGATGAACATGCTCCATTAACTCCTGAAAAGGGGAGAAAAAAAAAGCTTTATTTCAAGAACTTTATCACTAACACCAACTAGATATTTAAAAATTCTAAAATTTAAAAGGAAATTCTAATGAATGAATAACTTCTCATAATCACAATAAAAAGCCCTGTTAAACTGGAATGATGACACAGACTCTTAATATAAACACCTGGGAGACAGAGGCAGGATGATCTCTTAGTTCTAGGATAGCCTGATCTGCACAGTTAATTCCAAACCAGCCAGGCCTACATAGTGACATCCTATCTTTAAACAAAGAACTAGAGAAAAACAAAAAGATAGGGCTGAACAGATGGCTCAGTGGACAAAGGCACTTGTTATCAAGCCTGATGACCCAAGTTTGATCCCCCAATCCACATTTGAAGTAAACAATAGACTCCCAATTGCCTTCTGATCGACAGGTGTGTGAGCCTTCACACACAAAAATAAATAAATGTAATAAAAAAATTTTAAAAAGAAAAAAAAACAACCCTTAACAGGTTGGGCATGGATGGTGCTCATGTTTACAATACCAACAGTAGGAAAGGAAGGCTGGATTGCTCTAAATTTGAGGCCATACTGGGATACACAGCTTTTTTCAGATCATAACATTCTGAAACAAAGATGCATCTTATCATGGAGACCATTATGTGGTGGTTTCTGATGGCCAAACACTCAGACCTGTAATCCCACGACTTGGAGGCAAAGGAAAGACTGTTACAAGTCTATGTAGCAAGTTCTAGTCCGGCAAGGGCTATGTGGTGAGATTCTGTTTGGAACCAAACAAACAGTTTTCCTTAATATTCTTGATGTAGAAAAATGTGTCAATTGTGAATCACAGAACAATTCAGAGCAATTAGGAATTAACCATGAGGCTTTATAAATATTTTACTCATTTTAACTGGCTTATTTTTTCCCCTTTAAAATATACTCAAGAGTAACACAATGATGGACTAGAGAGACACCTCAGTAGACAATGACATCTACAGCCAAGCCTGACAACCATAGATCAATCCCTGGAAAGATATGGTAAAAAGAAGAGAGCCAACTTCTATGAATGGTCCTGATTTCCACCTGTGCATCATGACACTCTCACATAACACACAAATAAATGTGATTTAAAAAAAATATGGTGCAGTCAAAAAAAAGGAATATGGTGAAAAAATGTCTACCAACACCTAAAAGACCAGTCACTGGGAAACATGTTTAAAACAAAAAAGTTGGGGAATTCCATTAGAAGCATGTACCAATAAGTACACACAGAGATTTTAAAGACAGAGAGCAATCCTCTCTTTGCTGAAATAACAAGTTTTCTTCCCTAATACAAAATTATATCATTTTTATAGTGGCTGAAAACTTTACTTTCAAATTATGTACACAATATTCAAAATTATCTGAATACATATTAGTTGTTACAAAAAACCATAAGGTTTTGTATGGTGGTATATGCTTATAATCCTAGAACCTGGGAGATTGTGAGTTGGAGACCAGCATAGGCTACACAACAAGACTCTGTATTCTAAATAAAAACATTTTATATTAGTATAATGGGATAGGGTAATCTTTTCTTCATGATATTTTCTTTTATAAGGAACATTATTTTATTTATTCATTTATTTATTTTATTCATTCATTAATTTATTTACTTACTTATTTTGGTTTTTCAAGACAGGGTTTTTCTGTGTAGCTTTGGAGCCTGTCCTGGCACTTGCTCTGTGAACCAGGCTGGCCTCAAACTCACAGAGATCCGCCTGTCTCTGTCTACCGAGTGCTGGGATTAAAGGCGTGTGCCACCACTGCCTGGCAGAACATTTTTTAATGATTTTTTTTATTTAAATAAGTATTTTTGCTTGCATGTGTGTATGTGTACCACATGTGTGCCTGATACCCACAAAAGCCAAGGATGTCAGAACTCCCATAACTAGAGTTACAGATGGCTGTGAGCCACCATGTGGGTACTAGGAATGAAACATGGGTCCTCTTACAAGAGCAGCAAATGCTCTTAACTACTGAGCTAGCTCTCCAGCCCCTTACAATAAGCATATTTTTAAAAGCATTTTAAACTTCTTAGGTAAACACTCACCTGATCACAGAGCAATAGCTGGTTCCCTCCGTGATACAAAGCATCACAAAGCATGTCCACATCATTATTCAGTTTGGACAGAAAGAAAAACTGTTCTTGAGTAGATACTGCCAAACGATTTTGTATTAGAGAAAGATCTTGTTTCAATTTCCCAGCCACTTCCTCCAAGTGTTTATGGGTTATAAACAATTCTTTTTTCTTATTGTCTCCTTCTAAAAGTTGATAAAGCCTAAAATATAAAATTAAAGAGAAAAATGTTCATGTTAGCAGTTTTCAAAATTATAACCCACCATATCGGGTCATGGATAGTGATAGCTAAGTAACAACTGAAAAGTAGTAATTTGTGTGTTTCTAATATTGAACAACTGAAACATCACAAGTATAATACTATTTCAGAAGAGAAATACCTGAATTCAAGCATATGATACAACCCTGTCATCCCAGCACTCAGGAAGCTAAGGTAGGTGCATCATAGGCTCAAGGTTACAGAGCAAATTCAAGGCCAGCAATATACTATCTCAAAAAGATAAATAATTCTTTAAAAGAAATATCTAAATTTCCAGTTTCTCCATCTTCCCTATTTTAGACACAAACTTCACCTTTATTAGTTTACTTCAAAGCAAGCTTCAGTGATACATCCCAAGAAAACATTTCTTTCATAGAATACATCTATGATATAGCAGCAGCAACAATGACCATTAAATGCCATTGGACAAGATTATGGTGGGATTAAAAGAGAAAAACTAAAAATGTAAATATTGTAAAAGGTAAACAATTAAGAGCTATATAAATAGCCATTAACAACAAACTTCCTACTTTAATTTGTTCAGTATTTTGATTGGTTAAAAACCCTAATAACTGCTGGATAGTGGTGGTACACGCCTTTAATACCAGCACTTGGGAGGCAGAGGTGCGTGGATCTTTGTGAGTTCAAGGCCAGCCTGGTCTACAGAGCAAGTTCCGGGGAAGGTTCCAAAAAGCTACACAGAAAAACCCTATCTTGAAAAACAAAACAAACAAAAACAAAAAAAACCTTGATAATTAATAAGACCATTTCACTTAATGGCAGAAAAATCCATCAGCCTATAAGTAAGACAAAAGAAAAAACTAAAGCAACATGTCACACCTGCCTTATAAAAAGACATTTTATCTTTTACTTATACATACACCAACATATAGCTTGCTCTCTTCACACACCCAAATCTTAACAGACTATAAAGGTGGTTGAAATCCAAAGTTGCCAATTACAATCCAGAGAATATAATTACACAATTACACACTAGCACGTTTACATGGACCATGATGTTGATAGCAAACCCTAAAATTAAAACAATGAGGTAACCCTAAGTCATTCATTTTACAAATAAACAAAATGATTTAGTGTATATTATTCTAATCCTTCAGAAAAATGAATAGGATATAAATTATGTGTTTGTGTGGGTGGGTGTGCACGTATGTGCACATGTGCACAGGGAGGCCAGGGGTTGATGTTGGGGCTCTTCCTCAAATACTCTGTCTCACTTTTTACCAAAGTCTCTCACAAACCTGAGTTCACCTATTCAGTGAGACTGGCTGACCAGCAAGCACTAAGGATTCTTTATCCTCTGCCTCTCCAGTGTAGAGATGACAGGAGTAAGCCACTGCACCTGGCTTTTATATGTAATTTCTGGGATCAAATTCAGGTTAAGTTTGTACACAAGTACTTCAGTGACTGAACTATCTCCCTAGCCCTATCTCCCTGCCAATCCTTTCTTTCTTTAAAATACAAAGTCTTATTGTGCAACTCAGGCTGCCCTAGAATTCTTGCTATGTAGCCCAAGCTGACCTCAAATTCAAGATTCTCCTGTCCCAGCTTCCAAAAAGTTAAAATTAAGGTATAATCCCATCACTACACAGGATTTAAAACACAAGTGTTTGCTGAACATTCTTTTTCTACAGCCCACGACGGCTTCAAATGTAGTATCTTTCTACAGCAGCCTGTTAGGTACTAGGATTACAGATATGAGTCACTACACAGAACAGAATACAGACTTTTGAAGTCTGTATTCTTTAGTCTTCTAATTCCAGTATCTTGGTGTCATCAATTATTTAGATATCCAGGAAAGGCTAGCTTTCACTTTTGAGTGCTCTACCTCACCAGATAGGGAATAAAGTCTTCTGCTCTATTACCACCTTCCCCAAACACAATCAGTATTATGCCCGGCAATACCTATGATATAAAGCTGTATTCAAATGTCCTATCCCAAATCTAAAATAAAGTAAATAATGGTGTCTAAGTGGGAATAAATGTTTTATTAGTTTATTCCTAAAACTCATTGACTTCAGCTCTAAAGCAGCTACATTCAGACCTAACATGAACAGAAAGGGAACAAAAATTGTTTAAGATAAAAGAAAAGCAGAAAGGTCAATCTAAGTACAAGTAATTTTTTAAACCTTTACAATTTCTGTTCAAATTCTCTAGTATCTTACACAAATAAAAAATATTAAGAAAGCAATGACATATGCATACCTATGAGAAGAATAATCTTTAGTGTTGATGGGAGTCCTGGAGTTTAACTGCTCAGATGCTGACGGATCTGTTAACGTTGCTAATTGCTGACAGAGCACCACGTTTCTTTGACTAAGTTGTTGAACCAAATTTTCAAGTTGCCGATATGTATCCCAATGTCTTCTCAACTCAATTTCATATGATAACTGTACAAGCTCAAATGATGCCTTCTGCTTTATCAATTGATTTAAAACTAACTCTTGTCTTGCTGTATAACAATCTTGTTTAGCAATCTGCAGATCAAAATCTCCCTTCACAACCGGCATGTTCAATAATTGGGCATTCTCTTTTACTACAGCAGGCAAAATTTTGTCTTTCATATGAGTGATTTGCTCTTCAAGTTTTAGAATCTCACGGTTCAAGCTAGAAATTTTGGCATCCAAATTTTCTTTACCAACAGCCTACACAAAGAAAGCAATAACATTTTAAACTGTAGGTTTAAATTTTTATTTTAAAATTATTTTCACTTTTTTGTTTTAAGTGGTCAGATAATATGCTCATTGAATAAAAACTAACTTATTAGTATAATCCAAACTAATTTTAAAAGGGAAAATACTGGACTAAGTCAAGAGAAAAGCCAGCATGAACTACTGAACTTCAGTGCTTTTACATTAAATATGCATGCAGTAATAGCTAACTAGGAGATCTATTATCTTGATCATAACTTTATCGGCATATTATAGTCATTGATAGCAAATGAAGATTTTAGTTTTTCTTAAAACTATCTCAATAGGTATTAGTGCATCAGCTGATTACAGCACACACTTCTTTTATTATTTCAAATTTTTGTCTCTTGCAGTAACTAATTTAATGCAGGTATTCATTCTGATTCAGAAAAACCTACATTTTTATTCAACTATCTGATGATTATGTTATTAAGAAAGCAAGCTTCCAAAGAGTACAGATGAATAACTTTAATATATATTCACATTCTCAAGAAGAGGAATTCATTCCACTGAATCCTGGACTTTTGACTTCTCGTCAGAGAAATGAGGCAGAAAACCCACAATCAAGCAAGCAGTCTCTTTGACATATATCATAAAATGGAAACCCCAGTTTAATCTATATTTGAAATGACACAAATTCCAAGTTCATAATGCAAATTAAGGCATTTTGTTCAGAATTAACCATGTAGTATGACTGAAGATAAAATTACTAAGTTCTGCTAATATATTACTAAGTTCTGGTAATATGATTAATAATATTTTTGTATAAAATACACACTGCAAATAAGTACTGAGAAAACAAAATTAAATTCAATTTCCCCTTTCTAAATTAGTAGCAATATTAAACCTTATGTTTCTAACAATTACAATACAAATTCAGTCATATTTCTTATGTTTACCTCACTGGTTAGGTTATGAAGATTCTCTTCTGCCCATTTTATTCTTGACTTCATGCTCAAATTACTTGCTTTCAGGTATAAGATCTGTTGTTGGGCACAGATGTATGCTACCTGCAGCCTAGCCATCTCCAGTTGTCTCTCCCCAAGGATTTCTTCATTATCACAAATAGACTGTGTTTGTATATCTAAGAGTTGAAAATTTTCTTCATTTGAAGTTTCAACCACTTCATGTATACCCTGAAAGAATTGGTTTTTGGTATATAAGGTTAAGGCTGCTGTGCTTTGCTCTTCTTGGCTTATATATTTTTCCAAGGAAAATTGAGATAAAAATACCATTGGATTTGTCCCTTGACCTAAATTAGAATTTCTGAAGAATATCATCAAATTATTAACTCCATCAGTAAGAACCTGAAGTTCATTACTGAGTTTAGTGTTCACAGCATCTAGGAATCCTTGACTTTGTTTTAGCTTCTTAGTAGCTTCCTCTTGTTTAGCATTTAATGCCAGAGATTTGTAACTAGTTTCAGAAGCCATTAACTGGTATTTATTCCGTTGTTGAATTTTTAAGTTATATAATTTCTGCAGAATTTGAACCTCATCTTCTAATTTCTGTATCTCTTTGTCATCCAGTGTAGGTGTCTTCAAATCAAAAGTTTTACAGGTTCTAAGAACTTCATCCAATGCCGTTCCTTCTAGGATGGGCTTGCCTGATCTTTGAAGAATGCTGAAAGCTTCCAATTCTTTTTCAGACAATACATTCTGTTCATTAACATTCCCACAAAACCATTTTAAAAATGACTGATCTTCACCAGCCTCAAATAGCCAGTCAAAATCTTCTCCATTAAGAGTATCAGCTTTAGGATAACCAATTTTTTTCAATGTTTCCACAAACTCCTTTCCACAACTCATGGTTTGGCTTAACTACCCTACCCGTTTCTTATATTTGATATGAATCTATGGTAATTGTCTTTAAGAACTAAGTTCAAACAGAAAAAAACATGTTTACACTAAGTCCATGGAAGAAGGGGGAAAATACAATCTATAATGTGCTTTCCTAGAGAGAAAAAAAACAAGTATTAGACTACAAATAAGTCAAATGCACTTTAAATACACAGATAATTTTATCAGATGCCATCAGGAAACTATTTAAATGAAAGGCAGATGCAGGTTCGTTATCTGATGAAAATAGAGCAAAACATTAGCTACTAGGGCACTGCTTAGGACACTGCAACAGTAATGAAAACCCAATTAATGAAAATATAACAATAAAAATCTTATTTTTCCAATGACAAAATTATTTAAAATGCACTATATTTTGTAAAATAATAGTTGTTTTCCCCTGTCGTTTCTAGTTAAGAAATAGAAATATGCCACTTTTTAAAAGATCAACTGAATATTTACATCAATCAGCACTCATCAGGTTCAAGCGACTCAATCTCCAGACATAACCAGCCTAATGCAGAGAAAACCAGGGCAAACTGACAAGTTTCAAAATAGCCAATCATCAAGCAAAAAGTATTATTTTCACCCAGCGCACAATGATCTAAGACGAAGGTCAGTGGGAATGGCAGGCCGTAAAAATCTCGATTCACTTGACACTCTGATAGCAAAATCTCTGGGTTGGTTTTTGTTTGTTTCTGGAGTAACCAGTTCCGGCACTCAGGATCCCTAATAAAACACCTACAAAACCACAGAACTGCTGTTTTTAAAATACGCATAAAGGGCAGGGCAGTGGTGGCGCACGCCTTTAATCCCAGCACTCGGGAGATAGAGGCAGGTGGATGTCTGTGAGTTCGAGGCCAGGCTGGTTTACAGAGTGAGTTCCAGGACAGCTAGGGCTGTTACACTGAGAAACCCTGACTCGAAAAGCAAAACAAGCAAACAAAAAGATGCATAAAGGATAGGGACATATTTCGGGTTTAACGCTTGCCTAGTATGATTGAGGCCTTGGGTTTTATCCGCAGCACTCGGAAAAAAACAACTTACCAACCCCAGCCGGATGACTGGCCACGCACCCTCAGTCCCGGCACAAAGGCTCAGCCTCCCGCGCACCTCTACTGGCTATCCGCGCCTCAAGCTGGCTGCAGGAGGGTACGCAACCACGAACCGGAACCCCTCACCTCCGGCTGCTCCCGCCGGCGCTGTCAGCGGCCTACAACCACGCGCGTCGCAGTGCCTCACGGGAGTGCCGGGACGCGCATGCGCAGATAGGAAAAGCGGTAATGTCTGCGCAGGCGTGGTATCGCGGAGAGGCTGAGGAGGAACAGCTGACCCGCCCCACCCCCTTACGTGCGTGGAGCCAAGAGCCAGCTGATTGGCTCTCCTGCCAGACGCTGCCCCTTAACTCCGCCCCCAGCCGGCCGTCCTTTCCCGTTAGGCTCAAGCGGAGCGGTTTCCTCGCTGGAGACTCCGCCCTCTCCCCGCCCCGCCCTGGAGTTGATGTTTGGGGTTCTTTGGCCTGAGCGCTGCACAGCGAACCAGGCTTCTCTCGTTCAGTTAGGACTCCTAGCCTAAGGATAGCTCTTAATCTTCGACACCTCTAGGGAACAGAAGCCTGAGGCCGAAAGACCCCTCCCCGCGGCACGGTGACCTAACGGGATGCTAGCAACAGATCTCTTGCTGTGTAGGATTATTGGCGCTATAGATTCTTTTACAGTAGTTGTTTATCAAAAGTACTTAACTCCCAAGGCCTAGCTGACTTCCTCCACGATCCCATCTTCAAAATGTCAAACTGGAAAGCACGTAAGTTTGGAGTGCTGTGGAAGGAATGCATTCAACTCGAAAGTACAGATATTCTGAGGCTTCTAGGATAGCCACAGTCGTTCGATGGAAGGCAGGAAGCTGAAATACGGCTAAGTGAAGCAAGCCTGCTTAATGGCTTATGGTCCCAGAAAACTGCCCTTTGGCATTGGTAACAACGTGTTTGTATGGGACAGCATTTGTTCGTTGTTTTTTTTGGTTTTTTTTTTTTTTACCAAACTGCATTTGCAATTTACCAATCTCTTCTAAGATGACATATAAATTTGCAAGGTGTAAGCTTTGTTCATTAGAAAACAGGACTCCCCTCCTCCGGTCACAAATGAGGTGGTTCTAGGCTAGCTGCTACTAGGTAGAATTCTTTCTGTATTGCCCCCCAACTTATCTGTCAAGAGTTATCTATTTATTTGAATAATGTTATGAGTGCTCTGTTTGCATGCATGCCTTTATATCAGAAGAGGGCATCCTGTCATTGCTAGGGATTGATCTCAGGACCTCTGCAAGAGCACACAGTGCTCTTAACCGCTGAGCCGACTCTCCAACTCCCTGCTTGTTTGGTTTTTAAGACAAGGATTTCTGCATGGCCTAGACTGGGCTTCAATTCAAGATCCTCTTGCTTTAGCATCCCCAAGTGCAGGGGTTATAGGTATGAATTAAGCTGCCCAGCTCTTAATGTTTTTAAAGAGAGAAAAACTAACAATCTAGCAGATAATTAATTAGAGTTAAAGACATTTACTATTAATTCTTGTTTCACTTTTTAATCTTCCTTTTGAAAGCCAATAAAATCTAGGAATAAATAAAATCAAACATTACTGGGGGAAGTTCTCAGAATGGTGCCTAATCTGGAGTTAGGAAATCAGGGAACAGGCCCAGAAGGACCCCTGGTGTCAAGCTGGAGGTAGGGGCTCAGCAGGGAGCTGGTGTTGAGTGAGTTTTGACCAGAGGAAGTGCAGGCAGTGCTTTTGGAAAATTTTGCTGAGGAGGCAAAGACTGAGAGAAAAAGAGCCAAATGACACAAGATGAGGGGGTGGGAATGCAGGGCTGAGAGGGTTTTTTGGTTTTGTTTTGTTTTAAAATGGGAGGAACTTGGAGATATTTATAGATTGTAAGGAAGAACTCAGAGGAGACAAAATTAAAGATGGCAGAAAGACAAAAGGCTACTTCTCTCAGAATGAGGTCCCCCCAAAGCAGGAGGCACAACCTGGAACCCTGGAGACCTTCCAGGAAACCCACTTTTCTCAGTGACTCCTGGGCAGTTCCAGGCCCCCAACTCTCCATTTTGAGTTACTTATTACAGCTATTTGTTTGAAAGGTGTTTATGAGGCCGTAGAAGTCATAAAAATATAGAGATTAGAACAGGATCAGGACCCTGAGTACAAACGACAAACACAATGGGGTTAATTATACAGATCTGGGAAGTCTTCTGGGAATTGGATTAAAAATTTAAGAAGGCAAATATGTTAAACTTATTTCCAAGACAAGCTTGTTTTCTACTCAAAATCAGTTGTGGTTTTACTGGGGTCAAAAGGTAAGGGAAGCCAGGAGCTGATCTCGCCTACCTAAGCAAGCCTGTGAGAATGTCACGGATGAAACAAGTACTGCAGGCTGGGAGGGACAGTCTTTGCTGCTTGCCTTTTCTACTTCTTGGCTGAAGTTTTACTCTCCTGTCATCAATATTTAAAAAGTAGTTTATGTTTTAGACAGTATATTTTCAGGCAGTTTCAAAACTTCGTATACAACTGTGATGTTAAAGGTTGATTTCAGATGCAGTTTAATGGAAGTGAAGAGACCTAGTCTCCAAACAACATGGAGATGGGGCTGTTTGGAAGCAAGGGAATAACAGACATGTGTTAGCTTGATTCTACATTTTTTTTCAAATTACAAAAGGTCTGAGAAAGCTGGTACTGGACAACTCAGGAATGAGTAAAGGCAAAGGAACCCCAGGAGCTGGCAGAACCCTGGGGGCTGTCAGCCAGTGAGATGTGGCCTGGCAGCTTCTTCCTATTGGTCTTGTTCTTCAGAAGAAAGCTGACTTTCCGTATACCGTGGAGTCGGGGAAGGGGAGATTTCTTCTCATTGTGTTTACACTCATGTGAGAAAGGTGAAAACTCAGTACCAAACTGAGGAGCATTTGAGTCAGCACCACCAGGAAGGGGTTACCATGGTGGTGGGTAGGGGCAGGCACCTTTGAAGCTGGAAGCTGATAACAAGAGGCCTGGTAGAGTTTAGGGGCCAGAGCAGTCCGGGACCTTAGGTAGGCTGAGAGGCTCATATCTGTTGAGGAAGACTGGGATGACAGCCACTGCAGCTCCCTTCCTAGGCCAGTGGTTAACTCTGAAAAAATCCAGAGCTCCTGTGCTCCAGCTGTCTAGCTAAAGACTGGAAAGAGAAGCTATGCAATGTCCCACTAGCGATTAGTCTATATGAGTCCACCACCTAATTTATGCAGCCAGAATCTCAGCAACAATGTAACAAATAGGGACAAAGGACTCGGGGCTCACTTGCAGAGGAGACTGGGCTTGAACTAACCATGAGATCCAAATGAGATGGTAAGGACAAAGGGCTAAGTTGAAGGTGGACTGAGGTAAAGGGCGGGAGCTAGCAGGCATTTAGTTCTAGGGATGAAGGGAGGGAAGAATAGCAGGGCCATCTTGGAGCCACTCTGCCAAGAAGGAAGTAGGCAAGTGTTCAGATTCATGCAGGGATCTCACATGGGGGCAAACATGAAGATATAAAGGGATGGTCCTAGGGAGGTGTCTGGTAGGACTGGGTATGCCAGAAAAGCTATGGAAGAAGCCTTAATTTCCTATGAGACTGACCCAGCATGACTATAGCAGGTGCTAATCATGCTAAGTATTTAGCACAGACCCTGGCGCCCACTGTTCCCAATAGAAAGTGGTAGTGGGGTAGGCTCAAAATCACAGTATTTGGGACTTAAATGTCCATATTGACATCAACATCCAAATTGTACCAACTCTGGGGTCCCAATTGTGTTCACATGAGAAAACACCTTTTTCTGAGTAACCTTCAACTGCCTCAAAGGCTGCCTACTCCCACTCCTTCCCAACAGAAGGCAGGGGTGCACATATTCAAGAATCCGGAGCCCATTGTTGCCTGCTGGGAGGACTGGTACCTCTCCAAGATTCATGGTTCCACCCTAAAACTTTCTAGCAGGTACCACGAGGCCATCTCCAATGTGTTCTACAGAGGGTTCGGTGTGGTGACATCTTGCTCTCTGGAAGTCCTGATCCATTCCCTCTATGGTGTTCAAGGTGGCAAATCCTCGAAGGAGGGAGGACAGCTGGGTCCCCAAGGACAAGGGCCAGGATTCCTGCGAATGGGCTGAAGCCTCCCTATAGGAGGTGGAATGTCAGGGACATTGTCCTGTTTCCTCATCCTGTGTGTTCTAACAACCTCCCAGCTGCTTCTTTGAGGGCAGTTCAGAAGCCCAAGTCCCCATGCTAGCACCGAGCACAGCTGGCCCCATTTCCACCTCAGCACAGTAGGAACTGAGGGCAGAAGCTATGCCGAGTCACTGTGAGGATAGTGGGATGGGCCCAGGGATTGGTCCTTGAAGGTGTAGCCGGAGGGAGACCCAGCAACTTCCCTGCAGAGGGCACCTCATCAGCATAGCACCTTTAAGGATTGAGCTGTCTTTGGGCACACAGTGTCCTAGTCCACAAAAGGGTAAAACTACAAGACCAGCAACAAGAACATCTAGCACAGAGTAGGGTGTGTGGTACTTCTACCCATGTCTTCACAGAGAGGCTGGTGGACTTATGGATCTGGCCAGGAAACAGCAGTTGTAGATGTGAAAGCTGGTTCCCAAAGGCCAGGATGACCCAAGCTCCAGTGAGTCAGGCCCTCTAGCTGAAGCTGGAGGGAAAGAAGAAAAGCAAGGAGACAGAAAGAACTAGAAACCAGAAGATGAGGTATAAAAATCTGTATTTATATTACAATAACAGAATGACACAGCACAGCCCCATCTGTTAGACAGCTGAGATGGGGGTCCCATTCCACTTCGCAGCTCAGGTCTCAACTCACCCACTGCACTGGCACCAAGCCCCCTGTGTAGTCACATACTCTGGCACGGAACCTGCCCTGGTGCCCTAGTTTAGAGGCCTGAGCTAACTTGCTTGCTGGCCTGGGGTCAAGACCCTCTGTGCAGACACAAGAGGTGGTAGGCTAACTGACCCAACAGAGGCAGGGAAGGCTTGGGCACACAGAAGGGTAGGGGTTGTCCAGCCACAGTTTGGTGCACAACTCCCTCTGCATAGGAAGGCAGGCTCAAGCACCTGCAGGACAGGACTGCAGAGGCAGGCCTAGGGCCTATACAGAGACATAACCTCTGTCTTCTCTCCTGCTAGACCAGCTGGGCCTGCAACAGGATGGTGGGTCTGGTACATCTGGACCACCTCCCAGTAAGGGGACCCAAGCCTGAGCCTGGAGGTCCAGACTCTGTTATGGAGCACCACATGGCTCGCATGGTCAGGTGCAGGTGGAGGACATAAGCAGCAGCTATTTTGGTCCAGATTTCTTTCTGCAGACATACAATAGCCCTGGCTGAATTCTATGACCACTAGCAGTGGCCATACTGTGCAAACGGTAGAGAGCAGGAGAAGGAGTAATGGATATATAACTCTTAGCACCAGCCCCCATGCCTACGGACCACCCCCACATGTCTGCTAGTAGGAGGGGCAGCTGGCTAGCACCCCTGAGTGACTGAGGAGGCCAACTCCCAGGCTACATAGGAACCATAGCCTGAAAAGGCAAAGGGCTGAGCTGCCATAAAATTCAGCCAAGGGGGCCAGTCTGGTCACCAGGAATGGACTCTGCTGGCAAGGGTGGAAGCAGAATCTAAGGTGCTGGAGACAGAGCAGGGAGTTGATGATCTAAGAATTCATGGCACATCAGGAGCCCTGAATCAAGAGCTTTAAACATAGCTCTGCTCTGTCCTGTGCTAAGGGTGGGCGTGCTCAAAACAAGTGCCCAGGAGACATGCTTAGGTAGACACTGATGCCCAGTGGGCTGGAAATGTCGACAGGATCAGCTTACTAAGATGTGGGCTATCCTTCTAGTCCATGGACCCTACCCAGGCCTGCTGCCCACATGTCATCATGAGTACCCATCGGGGAACCAGCTTACTAAGATGTGGGCTATCCTTCTAGTCCATGGACTCCTACCCAGGCCTGCTCTCCACCTGTCATCTTGACTACCCCTGGGGCAGGCTCTATGCAGAGCTGTTTCCAGGAACTCCATTCCGCCTACCAGTAGGCCACCCACCCTAGGATGCTCACTGGCATGACTGAAGATAAACAAGGAATTTTCCCAACAGTTTGGAAATTGTTTACGAATGCACCAGAGGAGGTGGCAGGTGCTGCTGTGGGCCAGCACATGGCCACGACCCGAATATTGCTGTGTGGTGTCCCTAGAGCACTTCTAGCACTGAAAGGCCAACGGAAGCCTCCTAGCCAGGTCTGCACCACCTCCAGAAGAACTGTGTTTGTCAGCTGCCCATGGCTGACACTCCAGGTCCTTGCCAAGGCCCAGAGAAAAGGCCCCAGGCCAGCAGGCTGCTGTCCCCAAACTTTCAGGCACAGCCACCCTGCCAGTTACCAGGGAGGCACCACTGGAGGCCAGGTCATAGCCCTGCAGGATATAAAAATCAGCCATGGGAGCCACACAGGCATGCATATGTCCCTCCCAGGAGGCTGCAGCTGTGGGAAAGCAGTGAGGGGGCACCTGCCAGCAGGCCTGGTGCATCCCATAAGCCACAGAACATGCTGGTGGCAGTGGGTGGGGTGAAACGGGACACAAGGCACCTTATGACGGTATGACATAGGATGGGTCCCTGAGACGCTGGGTCGCTCCCACCACTCAGCAAACAAGGACACAACAATGGCTAGGAAAATAGAGTACAAAAATCTCATACAGGAAATAGAGGCGGCACACACTCATGTCCCTTGGCGAGTCTTCAGAGCTTTTTTCTCTTTTTAAAAATGTTTCTGTTTTGTGTTTTGGGTAAAGCCTCTGCCAGCTGAGGCTGCCCTGGGCAGGACTTGTGAGGCCCCTTCTGGGAGCTCCCTGTCAAACTTTTTTTTTCTTTTTTCTTTTTTCTTAAGAAAGGGAGATGAGAAAGTTTGGAGGACCCAGTGGTTTCAGCTTGCCACCCAGCTTATTCCAGTCCCCTGCCAGGAAGAAAGGCCCTATCTATTTCCTGTGCAAACTAGACAGAGACGTTTGGGCTGGCACAGGTGAGCAGGGGCCTGAGTAAGAGTCAGGAACAGGCTTGGGGGCCATCATTTCCATGTGACCTCAGGCCAACTATCTCAGGACATACATTCTCTGATGTCCATGTGTCTGTGTGTATGTGATTGTGGGTGTGAGCCTAGGCGTGTGTGTATACATCTGATGGTCCTAATAGAGCATAAGCCACCCAAGTTGGTATGAGGTGGTCCAGCCAGACCCCCAAGCGCCTGGCTCCTGACACCAAGGAAAAGGATCCCACCCACCTGCTCTAGAAGCTCACCCAAACCCTGCCCTTCACAAATCCCTTTGTCCACACCTCAGGAGCCTGTGTGGACCAACAGGTAGATGGACAGATGAATAGATGGACAACTGCGCCCGCCCGCCTTCCGTTCTTTCTTCCTTTCCTTCCTTCTCAGTCCACTCCTCTCTCCTGGGATCCGATGCTGGGGTTCAAGCTCCCCATGGTGGTCATTAAGGCCCCTACACGGATCCTGCTGAGATTTGCAGCAATGACATTTAATACTTCTGGAATGATTAGGAATCTGAGAACAGATTGTGGGCGACTATGTGACTATCTCCAGATGTGAGAGCCTCACCCTACTTCCCTGCTTGGGCTCTTGCCCTGCGGGAAGGGGCAGGCAGTTTGAGTCCTGACCAAAGGGTGGGCAGGCAGAGGCAGGCAGACCAGGCAGCAGCTGGAGCTTCGAGAATGGCACAGCAGTAGGCTCATGACGAGGCTGGCTTCAGTTAAGGGAGGCAGGAAGGCTGAGACGCTTGGCTAGGTGGGCAGGCAGGTGGGCCAAGAAGTAAAGGACATGGAGCCTACGAAAGGCCAGGGCAGCCAGGCCTCCTGCAAGGGTGCCCATAGCTGCTGTCGCTGCAGCCACTGCTCTGTAGGCTGTAGTGCTCATCGGCATCACTGCTGCTGCCAACACTGTCCAGCTCCCCAGGGCCAAATTCCATGCCCTCTATATCTACCTCTGAGAGAACAGAGAGAGGATGGGTCAGGTTGGCCCCTTCCAAGGAAGCCAGACTTGGGCTCCCTTCCAAGTTAGAGCTCGTGTTTCCCTTTTATGGAAGTGGAGGCTGGGGTTGGGGAAAGATAAGGGAGGTCCTCTGAACCCTGAGGTGGAAGATGCTAGGATGGCTCCAGCCAAAGTCTTGGGTTATGAACCCAGACTCTGCAGCATGCTGACCAGAGGTGAATTATTGTCTGCCTTCACATAGTCAGGTCATGACCTCTGTGCCTCACTGTCTTCTTCCCACCCCTTTTCTTCATGCAAGGCTGGGAAATTATCGTAGTACTGCCATCAGTTAGTTCAGGTGGTGTGGGCACCTTGTCACCACCAACACCACTCTCTCCCTAGGTGCTTCCTTGTCCCCCTGGAACTTTGGTGACACCCATACCCAGAGGCCAGGGTTGGGCTGTCCGAGCTCCTACCTTGCTTGCCTGGGCACTCACCTTGCTCTGAGTCATCCGTGGACACAGCAGAACCAGTGCTGTCTGTGCGCACACGCTCTACACTCTGCACTGATAGTTGCTCTAGGCGTCGCTTGAGGAAGCGATGCTCCCGCTGCAGCTGCTCCTTGATGCTTAGTGCCCTGCGGTCCTGCTCCTCCAGTTTCTAGGGATAGAGGGTGGTCTGTGAGTCCATAGCCAAGATGGAATAACTTCCCTTGGGTATAAATACAGAAGCTTTACAGGCAGGATCCTTACCAATAAAATGACTTTCTAGACAGAACCACAGACGCCCAGACAAAGGCTTAATATGTCTTTCCTCACCCCAGCAAGGTCTTTCACTCTTAGCCTGTTAACTAGCTGTAGAATGCTCAGTGTTGCTGGCCAGCCCCAGGAAGTGGAGACACGTGTGGGTCTCAAGACCTGGTACAGTGCCATCCAAACTTTGGCAGGCCCCTCCCTCCAACCCTTCTCATGAGCGCTCCACCTGCCCAAGATTGGGCTTTCACTGGGTACCTGCAGCATCTGAGCATGGAAGAGCAGTGGGGAAATGGTACGGAGGACACCTGCAAGCAGGCCTTGTGTATCTCTAAGGCACAGACCTTCTTACCTTTGTAAACCTTTCTGTGTGGGGCCCACCTGAGACACTGCTGTTCTGTTAAAACCCCAGGGCCTTGGACATAACTTTGAAAGCTACTGACACCTGACCTGTGAGTCCACACCTATAAAGCAGAGGAGCCCTTTTGACAGGAAAGACCTACCCTGGTTGGCCCAAATGTCCCAAGAACACTAAATAAGCAACCGTTAGTCTGAAGGCCTTAGGAGACTGCGTCAGGTAAATCCCCCTTAGCCTAGTCCCACACCAACTCCCAAGTCTCTACCATTCCTCCCACCTCCCTTTAGATGTTATCTACTCCCAGTCTGACTATGAAGGCATACAATGGCACCTTGCCCCTCTCCTAACTCTACCTCTCCTTCCAGCTGCGGCCCCTTCACAGCCCAGTATTACAGAGAACTGTACCAGCCTGGGACCTGACCTGTTCAGTCAACCATACTGTCTCCCTGCCAAACACCACTCAACAAAACCTAACACAAGGCATGTAGCCTCCACACCACCCACCAGCTTCTGCTGGGTCTCCCCATAAATTCCTGACTAGTACCTGCTAGGTGGCTCCACCACCCACCTCCAGGTCCTCTGAACCAATGGATGGCTTGGGGGACACCAGGGTGGCTGGAGAGCAGAGGGCACAGCATGCTTACCTTGATGTGCATCTTGGCACGCTTCAGGAGGCTCAGAGTGGTGTGGCGTGTGCTGTCAGGGCCCAGGGGTACCAGCTGCTTGAGCTGTTCCAGGTAGAGCCTGAGTTTAGCTCGTCTGAAAGAGCCAGAGACAGACTATCAAGCTAGGCAGCGAACCCCACAGAACTATAACAGATGTGGCTGGCAGAAGGTGGGAAGTGGCCAGCCAAGCCCCTCCATGGGCCACAGTATTACTGCAGGCCTGCCTCTTGACCTGGAAGTTGCCCCAGACTCTGCCTCGGGCTCAAGTATCTATCTTCTTCTCCAGGAATTCCCTCCTTGTCTGGATAACACATCCCCTCAGGAGTAGCCTGTCACAGGTACCTCGGTGGATATGGTGTCCACCTGGTTCCATGGGACCTAAGACTCTGCCCTGCACAGTGTGCTCTAGTCACTCCTGTCCTTGTAAAAGCATGACTTGATAAGGTCAAGGGAGGCCGAGGACCAGTTCTCTCTGCTGGTTTGTGGTCTCACTGGAAATTGCATCATTCCAGACTTCTGTTCCTGTATCCATTTCTGTGGACCTATTTTCTCACAAAACTGGAACCATAGTCACAGTACTTGTTCACATGCTGGAGAGCTTTGCTGCCTGGTCTGTGGGTGCAGCTAAGTTCAACTCCAGAGGCTATCTCTGACATTACCGCGGTAACAAGGACTGCTGCTGCATCTGCACAGCCCACCAGACAGTAGTTGCAGGAAACCAGTGTTCTGTCTGAGAGATACCCAGTCATGGCACTAGCCAGGCCCTACTAGAAGTCAAAGTGCTTTCTAAGTCAGTATGGCTTGCTTTGGACACATTCTTAAAAGGGCAACTTCAAGTCAAGAACAGAAATTATTTAGAATTGTGGAAACCTGCTGCCCAAATGGCCCGACATGGCCAGTGCCCACATATATTCCTCTTTAACAGTGTTTTGTTTTTTTAATTTGCTTGTCTGTTTTCTAGAGAGAAAGAAGGTGTGTGTGGAGTAGATGGTGGGGAGGTAGGGAAGATCTAGGAGGAAATGGGAGGAGAAATCATAGTTAGAATATATTGTGTAAAAAAATCTATTTTCAATTAAAAAAAGAGTGGCACCATGCTGAAAGTCTACTTTTCATATCTGTTCCCTAGTCACAGAGCCCAAGCAGCCCCACAGACTCCCTCAATCCTAAGAGACGTTGGAAAGCAGAATGCAGGAACAGACATCTCTTGGACAGAGAAGGGGGCCCTTAAATACAGGAAGAGACCATAGAGAGGTGTTAACAGTCATACATGGGGGGGTTGCCACCCATGGCCATTATGCCTATCAAACTGTACTCACTGCTGACAAAGCACTTTCCTGCCTAGCATCCTGGCCCAGCACCCTAAGGCCTAGAGGTCCTTTTGGTGAACTGGAGTTAGACCTTTGGAAGAACTTCTTAGATACGGGACTGAGAGTGGGCTTAGCCAGGAGGCCGGGTATGAGTGAGTGTGTGTAAGCCCCTGACTCTGCCTCAAGGCTAGAGGATCTTCAATCTCACCATACATAGACAAGATTCCTGGCTCCATACTACTGCATACATGATTACCCGCCCAGAGTCCAGATCTCAGCGTCATTGCTTCCAGCACAGTGAGAATCCAACCCTAGGAACTGAAGGGACTAGAAAACAGAGCTGGGCTAGGGAGCAGAGAAGGTGTCCTGAGCCACTATTGGGATTTGACAGGAGGAGTGGCCAAGGACCCTTCTCACCAGGTGTACTTGTTACACAGCAAATAGCAATTCACACAACCCATTATCTAATCATGTCAGTGGCAATGGCTTTTTAGTAATTGACAGAAAGTGCGATCTGACAAGAAACAAGGAATTCCTAAGTCCCCTGTCCCAGAGATGACCACACTGGCATCTTTTGGTGTACCTATCTTTCCAGTTCATGAGTGTCAAATGAAAACACTAGGATACAGAACCACATATGTGACAAGTGACCCACTTCTGTTTAAAAAATAAAAAAGAGCAGACGCACACAGAGACTCCACAGAACACAATGAAGCACGGGAAGCAGGCATTTCCAGGGATGCGGCTGGCAACGTTTATTTCTTTAGCTTTGTGCTCTTCTGTATTTTCCAGGTTTTCTATGTTTTAAAAACCCCACATTTAGTTTTACAATCAGAGAAAGACATGTTTGTACAAGAAAGAAACACAGCTGAAAGACAAATAACAGTAGGAACGCATTTGCAATACATATAAAAGACAAAACAGTATTAGTGATATTTTGAGCTCATACACATCAAAAATAAAGAGTACTGCCTTCATATAACAATGAGCAAAGGACACAAACAGGCAAGTTGCAGAAAACAAAGGGCAACTCAAACATGAAAACAGACTCCATCCCATGTGCAGTCAGGAAATGAAAACTTAAACAAGCAGATGCTCATTTTCTCCTTTGAACCAACTAGAATGTAAGGAGGTGGCAGGAACTTACTTGAACAGTACATGGACCTGTCACAGTTCCTGTAGGAGAATCACCATTGACTTTGGCCCAGATCACTGACCAGTCCTTCTACATCTAGAATTTGGGTGCTACAGAACCATCCCTGGGCATCTGAAGACTCAGCTCAACAACACTCAGGTCAGAGGGAACCTGGGAAATATGGCTGTGGGTCTCTACAGGCTCTGGAGTCAGGGAGGCTAGGGGCACATGGACACAGGTCTGCAGCACTTCCATGGTATTGGGTGAAGGATCCAGGTAGGGATAGTGGGTAACAAGGGCCCCTTATCATTTCAGGGGCTCCGAGCAACCAGGATAAGGTCTCTGGGAGTGGGATACAGGGAGTTCACAAATAATACTTTAGAAAAAGGTATTCCTTCGAGAGATGAAGAAAAGTCACCTGATCATACACAAGCAATGTAAAAGTAATAAATCAACCCAAACCCAGAAGAGTGCATACCCTGGAGTAAGCCTATGTTTGTTGAGGACATGTGGGGAAGGTCCCCCCATCCCTATTCTAAGCACCACAATCCTAGAGTCTAGGATGCTCTGGGACCTCACCAAATCCTCCCTAAAGTCACTATAGCGCAGACTCAACACCAGCACTCATTGTTATCCCAAACTTGTTAAACCCCTGTGCGGCTAAAGGAGGCAGAACTGCCCCTAGAATCCCTGCGTTAGTATCGCAATGGCCCATCTCTTCTCACAGCCCAGCCTCTTTACAATGCCACACCTAACTTCTCACTGAAAACCCCTACTCCTCAAAGGCCCAAGAGCTAGGGGCAGGGCAGAGGGCTTGGCTCTATGTCAGGATCCCCCAGCACATGTGTGTCAGAGTCTTGACTGCATAGCAGAGGTAAGTTCCAGGCCAGGTTACTGGAAAAAAAAATGGCAGTGAGGAATTCTCCTACATTCAGCGGCATGGGATAAGGGGACTCTACTCTCTTCTATTTATCACCATTTTCTGTTGTTGCTAGCAAGCGTGTTCCTGACATGACTGCATCAGGCACTTGCTGGCTGCCATGCAAGAGCATGTCAAGGCTCAACAACAATCTCTGTGCCTGGTTTAGGGTTGGGGCCTAGCTAAGGGCTTAGACCTGCCTGCGCTCTGAGCATACTGGGACACTCAAGGAGTGCAAAGGGTTAGGAAGAACATCTAGAGCTCTCACCAATACTAGCTAAGACTGAAGACTAGAGCTGAGCCTAGGAAGGTAGCCAGGCCCTGAGGTCAGCAGCAAGTGCCAGACTTGGCCACTCTAACAGAGCTACTGACACATAGGGGTAGTGGGCCTACGGCTGGCTGAGTACTATTCAAAGCTCCAAAAGGGGAAGTATCACAGGCCTACCTGAGTCTCTCTAAAGAACACTTTCAGTGAAGGCCATGACCAGAGTATGCCTCTTATGGCCTGCTGGGCAGCTAGCCAGGTATTTCCTTCCTTCCTCGGGACAACACACAAGCCCTTCCTTCAGCCAGCAGCCAGGAACGCCTGGCATCAATCTCAGGCCACCTACGGCAAGCCATGACTGATGTCCCTACCAGGGCCCAAGCCCTAGGCCTGTGGGCTACTCAGAGCTCTCTACATCTATGACCTGATTAGCTAGGTAGAAAGACCCTACCCTAAGCTTGGTGGCAGAGAGACCCAGGATGCCCAAACCACTTTTACCCCATCTTAAATTAAGGGCCTCCATGAGACCCAGTCTAACTATAGGCTTGAGGAAGATGGCAGAGATCAAGGCCAAGGTCAATGGATGTCTACAGAGGCTGGAGGTCAACCCTTCCTAGAGGGTTCCATACCCTTACTACCCATGCTTCCCTCAATGGCATTTCCTATCCATCCTCCCAAACACTGCTTTGGGGAAGCCCTCACTATAGGCCAAGACACTGTGCCTAGGTCTGGACAAGGTTGGCTGGTCTCTTCTGACCTAGAAGCAACTCCAAGTCTGCCTCACGCTGACTTCCATCTCTGTGGCCTGGCCCCTTTGGAACCCCCCAACCACACACAGCCAGTGCAGGAAGTGCATCTCCTCTGGGAACATGGTGTTCTGTCCCTGCCCAGTCACCCGCCCCAACCAGAGTCCTGAATCCCGGGAGAGCGGAAGTTGGCGCTGCACTGGGTGCAGACATGGGGGAGGGGGAAGGGAAAGAACTGGCTGGGTTCCAGACCTTCCCAGTGCACCCAGGAGGGCTCATCTAGGATGCAGAGTTACACACCCCACCCCCTAAACACCAAGAAGGCAAGACAGAACCAGTCCATTCTATAGTTAGGAGCAGAGGTCAGGACAGAGCTATTGCCTAGTCTCTCTCAGGGGCTATCCCTAGTCCTTGCACCGGGGCTACTGCTTATGGGGCTCCCTGGCCTAAAATACCTCTACTTCCACTTGGGCTGCTGCTAGCAGTCACAAATATCCCCTTTGCCTCTCGCCTCTCACCTCCCAGCGCTCACACCGCGTCATCATTGACAGAGGGAAGACACAAATGACAAGCAGCCTCAGGGGCCACCAGCCATCCCAGGAGCTGACCGGAGCCTGGGTGCAGGGAGAGTGCCTGGGCCTGCTGCCCTCTGGATGCTCTCCCAGTCATGCAGATCATGACACCTCCTTAGAAAGCAGGCCCCAAAAGGCGCAGAGGTGAGGGGAAGGGCTGAATGCACTACAAAGGCCATTGTACTGAGAGCTGAAACAGTTACCAAAGGGTCTTAGGTACACCGAATCACACTCAAGTCCTCTTCAGGGAGCAAAGTCAGAGTGCTACCAGTGCAAGGAGCTGAGCTTTGAGTCTTTGGTACCCACCAGTTCTGACCCCAGGCTAAAGGCCAAAGAACAGGGCCTGGGCCAAGCTCTTGCCTGCCAATCTAAAATGCCTGAAAACAGATCCTAGACCCCTCTAGAACTGATCTTTCCAGAGCCTAGAGCATAGCCTGGCAACCCAGACAGGCCAGGGCAGTGAAAGCACCCCCTCAGTGTTGGGGTTGAGGGTAGTCACATCCAGTAGCTCGCATGGGAATGGGGATGCCACTTACCTGTGCTTTTCTAGTTCGTTGTGTGAAGACCTGTTTAGAGAGATAGAAAGACAGGGCTCACTTCAAGGCCTAACAACCAGGGCACAAATAACAGAGGCTCTTTGTAGAGAGCCAGGAGCCCTCACACAGTGGCTAGGAGGGTCTAGGTCCAGGATATCTCTGGATGCTGAGAGCTAGGGCAGGTGCATAGCTGCCTCCCAAAGGCTAGGATAACCCCATGCTAAACTGTGAGAATTGGGGCTCGCAGATACCCAGCCACCTTCCTTCTCTGCTCCCATTTCTCTCAGGCCAGCTGTGTCCTTATATGCAACACAAGCCATGTAGAGAACCAGTGGCAGTCTGAGCATGTATCACAAAGGCCAGGCCCTCAGGAGACAAGATGATACCGTCCTCCCACGGCCACTCTGTCGCACAGATACGAACACCCAAGACAAAGCTGTTACAGCCAAGTTACTTCATAGGGGCATTTGTAAGACACTGATGCTTTCTGGGCCTGTGGGTACAAAGCAGGACATAAAAGACGGCCATTCCCACTTCTCTCAGGAGCTGCATTATGGCAAAAACATGTCACCCTGAGTCCAAGTTTATCTCCCCTGGGAACAGGGACCCCAAGGACTGACTGCTTGAGCCCCACTGGCCAACCTCACTCAGATCAGAGCAGATTTCTAAACACCACAGGTGCCACTCAGGCTTCCAAGTGACTCTGTCAATCTAAGGGAATGCCACAAGCCAACAAGGGTTTCTAGGTCTCAGGCCTGCTGCACAAATGAGTGGAAAGCTCAGGACACACCCAGACCAAGTCCCTCCCTGTGTTTCTGCTGGCCATTGCCCACCTGTTCCTCTGCTGCTGCTGCTCCAGATCTTGGATCTGGTATCTTTCACCAAAAAGGGTTTATACTCTGCCTGCCCCATTGTCTACTGAAACCATCAGGGTACTAGGTCACCATCTTCCCTCAATTTCTGCTGATTCCTGGGCTCCACTGTGCAGTTCCCAGGGTCTTCAAAGACCTGCTAGTCACCAGGGCTGGACCAGCACCTCAGGATCCCCCCCGTGAGTCAACCAGAACCAAGAAGGC
Source organism: Ellobius talpinus (assembly GCA_001685095.1). Taxonomy (NCBI): domain Eukaryota; kingdom Metazoa; phylum Chordata; class Mammalia; order Rodentia; family Cricetidae; genus Ellobius; species Ellobius talpinus. Next base: position 36,149 of record LOJH01003834.1, read on the forward strand.
TGCACAGAAGCTGCTCACTGGCCTTGGGCCTTCAGTTCATACTGCAGCCCGACTGCTACTTTGTGTAGGAGGCTGGGATCAGCAGGGGCCTTCAGTGTTGAGCAGTCCCCCACCTCCTGACCCTTGTCTTGGTTCCCAACTCTGGACTGGAGGGCCACTCCTCAGCAGCATGGGGGATGGCCTTTCTTGGAACTCTCCCTGCATTCAGAGATCCTGTAAGGGAGCTTGTCACGCAAGTTCTAGAAGCACCTGTGCCTGAGGCCACGGTTGTGCCAGGTGCTATCTGGGCACCACCTTGATCTGATCCCTCTGCTCACCTTCTTGAAGAATGTGACTCTGAAAGGCTAGCTCTAGGCCCCTCCCATGGAGTCACTGGGGGCCATCAGCGACCTACCCAGAGTCCATGTCAATCACAGAGCTGCCACCCCTAAGGCCTTAGGCCTTGAGGGAGTACATTCTGTCCAAGGAAGCTTTAGGGGAAGTGCACCCAAGTCAGGGATGCCCTCTGTATCCCCTGCCCCTTGCACCCAGGTCTCCATCCCAGCAGTAGGTGGAAGCCTAGGAACACATCAAGTAACAGGGGACAGAGGTGGTTAAGTGGCCCTAGGCAAGTAACTGAATCTGTCTATGCCTTGGTTTCCTCTGTTGTAAAATGAAGTTCAGAATAAGGCTTCTTAGTAAATTTTTTATTTATGTGCATTACATTGATATTCTGTCTGCATGTGTGTCTGTGTGAGGGTGTCAGGTACCCTGGAACTGGAGTTACAGACAGTTGTATGTTTCCATGTAGGTGCTGGAAATTGAGACCAGGGCCTCTGCTGGGTTAACTGCTGATCCATCTCTCCAGCCCCCAAAATAAGGCTTCTTTTACAAGGCTAGGTCAGATTGCTTACTTGTGTATATGGCAGAAGCATTTGAGTGTCTCTGCTACTGGTCCTATTACCTGCGGTTACTCCATGCCACAGGAACCTGAACTCCCAACCCAGGGTTTTGGGGCAGAAAGAATCAGGGACTAGGCCATCTCCCTGTGGAAGTCTGGGGCAGTGGGGCCTCCACATACTTATGTCCTTCTCAACTGCCCAAAGCAGAAGACCAAGGGCTGGGACTCAGGGAGTTGGAAATCCAACCAATTCCTTGCCAGGCCTAGGACACCACAAAAATGGGTCCTTGTGCCAGGCTCTCTGTTTCCCAAGAACAGGCAGGCCACAGGAATGAGCTGCACCCTCTGCCAGGGGCCCTGAAGCCCCCAGCCTGCTAGGGAAGCTTCCAGACTGACCACACAGGAGTGGCTGGGCCAAGGCTGACCCCTAGACACTGTCAGGTGTTCCACGATCCCCACTGCAGCCAGGAGGGTGGAACCCTTAGGAGTCCTAGCCATCTTCAGGGCTTCCTCCAAGTACTAGGCCAAGACAAAGAGAGGAGTAGTTGGGCCTTGGGACTCCTGGTAGAAATAGCTCCCTGCAGCTCTTCCCCACGAGGCCAGTACTGCATTTGTAGTTAGGAGTTTCCTTGTCAGTTGGCTGTGCAGGACCAGTGGGTATCCAGGGAGGGGGGTAAGGTGCTGGGCCTAAGAGCAAGGCCAGCTTCAGAAGTGCAAGGGAGGGAGGAGTCCCCAGTTCGGCCCTAGGTGGGGAACAGCGGCCGGCACCAACTGACAGCTCCTCTCCAGTCTGGAAAAGTCCAGAACGACTCTGGGCGAGCGCGGGCGCTGTACG
>LOJH01003835.1:2944-21091 GCA_001685095.1 Ellobius talpinus
ACACACACATACACACACATACATACACACACAAACATACACACATACATACACACACATACACACACACATACATACACATACACACACATACACACACAAACATACACACATACATACATACACATACACACACAAACATACACACATACATACACACACATACATACACATACACACATACACACAAACATACACACATACACACACATACACACACATACATACACACATACACACACAAACATACACACATACATACACACATACACGCACATACATACACACATACACATACACACACACATACACACACACACACATACACACACACATACACACACATACATACACACACACAGAGGATGAGACAGGGTTTCTCTGTGTAATCTTGGCTGTCCTAAAACTCACTCTGTAAACCAGGATGATCACGAACTCACAGAGATCGACCTGCCTCTGCCTCCCTGGTACTAGGATTAAAGGTGTATGCCACGACCACCTGGCTTCTTTAATGTATTTTTTTAAAAGTAAGACTAAAAATGTCGAAGTGTTTTCGAAACACTACATGAAAGCAAATGATAACATACGAAGCCATTCTTCTCAAAGTGATGGTTTCTTAAGAAGCCACGGGAGGCCTGATGGGAAACAAGGAGGCCCTCGATCCATGTTCCTGACCACTTAGAACTCTCACATGGCCAATCTGTCACAGAGACCCGAGATGGCTGAGACTCAGGGATTTCTGTAGACCCACCAGAAAACCCTACCAAGCTCACTAAGCCTGACTCGCAAACAATCACTTCCATTCTGTAACAACCGATCATGCAGGAAACTCGCTAAGCCTTCCTGGTGCATCCCACAACCTGTTCCTCATCTGTGCTGAAGTCAGAACACAGCGTTTTCCTGCAGACTGTTTGGACTGGTGTCTCTACTAATAAAAACACAATAGCAGATAGAACTTGCTACAACATCTGCTGTCACAAACACTGTGGCTAACGGTGTCAACAGGTCTAGGACATCAATTTAGTATTGAAACATTTAAATGCCACCTGATAAGGTCCTCAAATGACAAAACTTAGTTCATCCCCTGGGGAGCTACCTTTTAATTTCACCATCAGACATGGAGAAAGGCAAAAAGAAAAAAAAAATGGGAATTTCATTTAAAAGTTGATAGGAAGTTGAAAAGATGGTTCAGTAGACAAAGAAAGACACTTGTCACCAAGCCCAAAGACCTAAGCTCAATTCCCAGGAGCCATAAGGTAGAAGGAAAGAACTCCCGCAAGTTGTCCTCAGACCCCCACGTGTATGAAAGCTAAGCACAAAATAAGCGAATGTAATTAAAGGTGGTGGGAACAAAGGTGAGAACAGAGTATAGCTTCAGAAGACCTCTGGCAGCATCCATGAAAAGAGCGTCTATGCTCTCACGAGAAGGCCCCGTCTAGGAAGAGCGGCCATACATACTAGACATTAAATCAGTCCACTGTGCTTTCCAGAATAAAAGGCAAGATATCAAAAAATACCAGTCCTCCCTCCTCTGAAGTCCATGCTTGCACCTGACCTTGGCAAAAGCATTGAGTCCTTACCAAGCTTTGGCCTTAGTCCCTGAACTCAGCCACAGGGACTCTACAAAGCACAGTTGAAGCTGGGTGGTGGTGGTGCACGCCTTTAATTCCAGCACTCAAGAGGTAGAGGCAGGTGGATCTCTATGAGTTTGAGGCCATTCTGGTCTACAAGACCTAGTTCCAGGACAGGCTCCAAAGCTACAGAGAAACCTGTCTCGAAAAAAAAAAGCCACAGCTGAAATGAAAAAGGACCAAGAATGAACGTTAAATGACCATGACACCTCTCTTGTGGCTCAGCAGATCCTACAAGGAGTGGGAGGAAGTAAGAAGCCCTGAGGGATGGTCAGCTCTTCAATGGTGACAATGACAGAGGAGTCCTTGGACAACTGCTTGGTCAGGTGAGGATAGTTCACCTTCTTATGGCAAGAATGATCTGGGCGTAAAATAAGGAGCTAACTCAACTAGTCTGTGTTTGGGGAGCTGGTTCTTTGTTCTACAACTTGGGGAGTTCCCATATCCCCCCATTGGGTGTCCCGCCATGTCAACATCCTACATTCCTATGACACATCTGTCACAACTAAGACATCAACATGAGCACACTACTGTCAGCACAGGTAACTGGTATTCATTTACTTTCTCTGTCTGATGTCCCTTTCTGCTGCAGAGTCACCATGTCCCCCCCAGCCTGCCCTAGTCTGTACAGGTTTCTCAGAAATTCCTTGTTTCTGATGACCTCAGCAGCTGTGAGGAGTGCCAACTCAGAGTTCTGGAGACCATCCTGATGGAAGAGAGCTGATGGCTGAGTTTTCCCTGGGCTTAAAACAGCTTACCAGTTTCAGCAGGACGACCGCCATTTGGCTTGGAATTTATACATCCCCTACACCCCCAGAGACCCACATGCTGAAGGGTTAGCCACTAGCTTGAGGCTGAAAGATAGCGGACGTGGGGCCCACTAGAAGGAAGTTGGATAACTGGTAGGGGTGAGAAGAGCACCATCTTGAAGGGGGTACTGAAACCCAGCCCCTTACCTTGGTCTTTTCTCTCCTCGCCCACTGTGCTGCCCTACTGTCGTGAGGTAAGCAGCCTCCGCTAACACATATTCCTGCCACATGTGTGCATGAGCAGCCACTTTCCTAAAGTAATAGGGGGAAGGGGCTGTGAACAGAAACTGCGAGCCAAAACCATCTTTTATTCCTTTATTCACTTGAGGTATTGTCACAGAGGCAGGAGACTGGCCGCACAACATGATATCATGTTACGTGTGCCTGCTTATCTTCTGCCATGGAAGAGCTCAAAAATTACTGACTTTTATGTATATGGGTTTATGCCTGCATGTATATCTGTGCAATGTGTGTGCTTGGTGCCCACAGAGGCCAGAGAGCTGCTGGGAAGTGGACCTGGGTCTTCCGGAAGATCAGCCAGTGGCCTTAATTTAACTGGTGAGCCATCTCTCCGGCCCTAGATGAGCTCTGATTGACAGGTAGCATTTGTCACTATAAACATCCTTTAGGGTCACTCTCTATAGCCCACTCATTGCAAGAAGTTCTTCTGAAGAACTATTCCCATCAATGACATGGGATTTTTCTCTATGAGAAATTTAGCTCATTTATTTCTATCAATCCAATATCAGACACTTGTTTTATATTTTGTTTACAATGCAATTAACACCACTTAGTCCACTGTTCCAATTGTCCCAGCTGGTTCACAGAAGCAATTTTAGGATGGTACCAGTGTCCTGAAACACACCCATCTTTGCATTTTCAACACACCCATACTTTCTGCTTCTCCAGAATGTTAAGGGTTGAATTATACCTTCCTAAAATTCCTGTTTGTGGAAGTCTTAGGCCCTGGTATCTCAGAAATGAACTGTATTTCAAATTTGTATCATTGAGGAAGTTAAAGTCACACTGGAATAAGGTGGGCTCTTAATCAAAAATGCTTAGTACCTCCTAAGAAGGACAGACTTAGAGGAAATCATGTGAAGTATATGACAAAGATGGGGTTGATGCTCCTGCAAGTCATAAAATGTCATAGCGAGTCAGGAAGCCACCAGAACCAGTGGAAAGGCCAGCAGATCTTCCCCCAAGCTCCAGAAGATCCCAGACCTGCTAACGGCTAGTCAGGAAGCCACCAGAACCAGGGGAAAGGCCAGCAGATCTTCCCCCACAGCTCCAGAAAAACCCAGCCCTCCTAACACCTTAGACACCTGCAGCTAGGTCTGTGAGGCAGTCCGTTTATGCTGTCTGACTCACTCAGCTGTGGTTCTTTGTCATGGTGGCCTACGTAAGCTAATACAAGCACCGAGCTCTCTGCATTTCCGTTAAAAACTGTATTTAAAAATAAGAAAGAAAGCGGGCGTAGAACATTCTAACAAAATCTGGGAAAGCAGGTGCAAGCCGACATAATGCAATGTTTAGCATTACATTTGGGTGTGAACAAGGTTGGGGGCAGTGTTTTCCGATGCCTTGATTTCCTCACAGAGCTTCCCGCCACCTGCAGCACAGGCCACTGCTGCTGCCAAGCACACCTGCGTGCCAGAGCAATAGCGCCCTTCTTGTATAATCACCATCTTCCCAGCATGCCAAGTACCGGCTCCAGGGAAGCCAAACATTTCCCAGGTATCCTTCACAGTGACTCCACACGGGGCAGAAAATGATCCCGTGAGTCTCACAGTGGACCTGGCCGGATCAGGTGAATTCAGCATTGTGGTATCTGTTTATGACTGGTGGTCCCACCCCATCTTCCCAAAGTCACATCAACAAGCAGCCTGGTGCATAGAAATTCCTTGCCAGTTATCAGGCATGGAGCAGCCTCAGTATGATTTCACACACTCCAGGCTCCTCCAGCAAACTCATTCAAGAGCATGGGGAGAGCAAGGTGCTCTCTGAAGTCAAAACATGGAAGAGACAGGCGGGAATCTCACCTGTCACCTCATTCCGCATCCAGTGACCTCGATGGACTTGAAATCTCAGCCCATGCATGGGTAACTAACGGAAAGTAACTGTGCCCTCTATCTGGGAGTTAACTGGGAGAAAGGGAAATTATTTTTACTATAAAAACTCTGGTTCATCTGCACTTTTATGCCCCTATTAAAACTCAAGTGAAGCCATTAGGCTATGCCCACATCACGATACCTCTGGCCTGAGTATATTCTACTTGCAAGCCCCAGAACTCTGTTATGATCCTTCATATTATTAAATAATTGCAGTGCTTCCCTTGGGGTCACATTTGGCAACAAGACACTGGCCTAAATGAACAAATGAAACGACCCAGTGAATAACACATTTTTAACTTGCTAGAACCAAGCGAGTGTGACATACTTCTTGGGTAGAAACTAGAGAAGCAAGTGGAGTGGGAATCAGAAACTGTGAATATGGAAAATATTTCAATAATTAGTGCTAGGCTCCTCACCAATCCCAGAGAGGAGCAAGCAATTCTCTACTCCAATACCAGTTTACATTTCAGAGGTGGTTACAACCACAAGCAGAAAGCCAAGCATATGGCTCTGTCCTTTTGGACATTTCTACAATGCAAGCTAGGATGTTCTGGAAAATCCCATTTTATCCTCCTACGGCTATATGACCTCAAGTTGTCATTTCAAATAAAGGATGCTTCAACTGATTTTTATGAACACAGACAAAAGGTGCTACAACCTTGGTGTACATCCCCCCAACCCCTAAAAAATACCCTTGTGAACCAACTGTAGTTGCTATGGAGGGTTATTTGTTTCTAAGGCAACAACGTATATCTAAATACTAATGGCCTGTCCTTTTGCCAGGCAACAAACAGCCTTGTGATGCAAGTGCACCTGTCTCGGCTATGCGTTACTATGGAGACACTCCAGTTGCTATGGCTACCATCACGCTAATCGCCTAGCAAAGGCAGACATACAGCAGTCTTCTCATAGAGCCCAGCTGCTTCTCCCGTCTCTTGCCAGAGACTGATTGTCTAGGGCCTGTGATGGAATGCACAAGAACTTCATTAATGCCACGTCAGAGGCTCACTTTGTGTGCCCTCCTGCAGAACAAACATCAGAACAGAAAAATCTGCAAGTGGACTATAAAATTCCCCAGGCTTCTGACATCAGGCCATTCCCAGTTAACATAATGTCTACTCCAGGGGCAATTTCTTTTAACTGGATAGTTACAAAAGAAACGTTGCTGCATGTCTTTTAGAATTTCTTGGTAGGGGACTGGAAAGATGGATCAGTGATTAAGAGCATGGCTGCTCTTCCAGAGGACCCAAGTTCAATTCCCAGCACTGACACAGTGGCTCAAACCATCTATAACTCCAGTTCCAGAGGATGTGATACCCGCCTCCAGACAGCAAGCACACAAATGCTACACAGACATAAACGCAGACACATATACATGAATAAACAAAATAAATTTCAAAACTTTCTTGGTAGGGTTGATGACAAATCCAAGCACCATGAATAGCTAAGGCGCCACACTTTGAAATCTGGTTCTTTGTTCTGTATGGCCCTTTCTTCTAATCTCATATTGCTTCTTCAAACCGTGACAATTTACTTAACCACCCCTCATTATATATTTGTAAAAACGCACTCATGACCTCAATCCCATGACAAACAGACACGTGAGGAGGAAAAGTGACCACTGCTCTCAAAGCAAACACTTAGTAACCACAACAAACCCATCACTCAGGAGCCTGTCTACATGGAAACAGGATGACAACAAGTGAGTGAGCCTTCTCTCTCAACATCTGCATAGTCAGGCTGTGTGGAAAGGTGGGATCACCTGTATGCCTTGTTGCTCGTACCCCAACAAAATGTGACACACAGAAACATGGAAGCTGTCAACGTTCCTCTGTAAATGTCTCTACCGAGGGAGACATTATTCTACCTACTGGGAAGCCTGGAGACACACTCCCTGGAGCAGAGAAATGGTAAGGCTTGAAGGAAATACATCAATGGATGTACTTCCTAATCATACTTAAAATTTTTTCTCATTTATTGCAGTTATTTTTAAAAATCTCACACAGCCTACTAAATTAGTTTTAGAGCCTGACTCCTCTAGACTAACACAATTCCAGGAGACTTTAAAAAAAATCAGATAGTCCAATTTACTTACCTTTGATAAGCCTGAGGGGTGGGAGGTGGGTGGTAGGGTGTCTTTTTCAAAGCCTGAATTAGGTTTTGTCTATACTCTGGGTCTATGCACCACAATGACCCTTTCCCAATACTCTGCAAAGAAAAATTAAAATGAAAACATATTAATACAGGATTATTAATTATATCAACACAGTACAGGGTATTTTGTAGTAGGCAAATACATAGCTATACTAGTTACTCTTAAAAGCCTCCTGTTATTTATTAACAATTTCCCAGGCTTAAATGTTGTTCTCTGACAACAGGACACCATAAAAGGCTCATACCTTCTTCTCACCGAGCTGGACAAACCAAAGGAACATGTTGCTACCAGACCATGCTGACACAACAGTACAATGTGCACATCTGAACTACCCAAATACAAGAATCCCTTATTTTTCAGTATGAATTTGGAAGAAAATACATACTCTCTTCCAAATTCTATAATTTGGCTGGCATTCAAGAGCACTGAGACGACCTCCACGCTCCATTTCTGCTCTTAAGCTCCCAGCTGTTTTCAACCACAGTACACTGGTGTGATCTTACAAGAACAAAAAGTAAGCCACTCGTTGTTTTTGCCCCCCCAACTTGCTCACAAAAGAACATTTATGCTTGCAATGGAATTTATAATTTCCTTCCTCCAAGAAACAAAAGACTTCAGGCAACAAAAGCAAACCTAATCCAGAATCCAATGTATTTTTATATTTTTATTTGGGGTGGCGTGGAGGGGTGAGGGGACTGAGGGACAACGGGGGACACTTCCATTCACAGCAATCTGCTCCAGTCTCTAGGAATCTTTAAAAGAGGTCACACTTTAAAAAGTGTAAATTGGCTAAAGCTGTTCCCTGTGCAGGAAAGGAAGCTTCTGCCCTGAAGGCCACTTTTGGGCGAGCTGGAGGCAACTGGTTAAGATCAGCATTTTGCTTTAAAAGTGGATGGGGGGGACCTTAAGTGGTACCTCGAACAGTGCTTTCACTGCCCCGCTTCCAAGTGGCCCAGGATACCCAAACCAGTTGATGAGGTCACTTCTAAATATTTGCTGATTTGCAAAGAAAAGAAGCTAAATGAGCCACCCAATCCTGCGTCCCTTAGAGTTTCCCTCACTGCTCTCCTCCAGGAAGCTTGGTGGTGTCTTCCAACGTTTAGAAAAACAAACAAGAAAACCTTTTAACTAACACAGGAACTAACACAAGAACCAAAAGACCACTAAAGCTAAGCCAGTCCAAAAATCTTTGAAGAATTTTTTTTTAGTTCTGTATTTCAGTTATCACTTCACCAAATAGCTCTTACCAGCCTTATGCATTCATGGCTTGTGTTAAAATAATTCTCAAGCCTCAGGAACATCAGAGCAACTAGAATGAACTCTTTCTGGTGTACTGGGGACAGGAGAGGCCTACAAAGCCATGGTCAAAGGCCACAGGAACCAGCCCAGTCACTGGGTCCCAGAACATTTATGCTAAAGACATACACTCGGGGCTTAATCACCTGGGCAAGACCTGAAAGTCATCAGCTTTCCCCAGCCTTTCTTTCCATGCTCACATTTTTAAGTCTGTTAGAGTTTGAGGGGCTTGACCCAGCCTTTCCAAGCAGAGCAGTCCTCGATCCTCCATCTCTTCCTACGGAAAAAGCTGCCTGGTGTACTTTAAAGGAAGGTGAGGTGTGGGGAGGTGTGAAGAGGTGTGGGGAGGACTGGGAGGACAATGAGTTACCAAACTATGCTGACATAAAAGAAGCCACCAAAGCAAGTTAGCTCTTCCGGGGTGGGAGGACTGGCCTGACCCTCTTCATCAAAGGCTCCCAGTTGAGCCCTTGGCCAGGGGACCAGCACAGGTGTGGGGAAGGCCATAGTCAACATGCACTAGAAAAAACACTTCTGCAAGGAGATGGTCCCAGCAGCAGGAGCCTAAGGGCCTCTATTCTCATCAAGATGGCTTTCAAGGCAGGGACAGTTTCATCTTTCACCTGAAAAAACCCTCAACAAAGAGCAACCAGCCTTCTGGGGTAAGCAAGCATAAGCCAAGAATGTGGTTCTCCCAACCCCAACTCAAGTATCCTGTTTATGAGGCTGTGATGCTATTTAAAGATGAGATGGAATAAACCCCAGATCTGTGCCGAACAATCCCCCAGTAAGTGATCCAGCTCCTGAGAGGAAAGCTGAAAAATGAGACTGGGCAGTCTGCAGCCACACAACCATGCCTGTGTGGCCATGGACAAGCCATGGTGCCTGGTGAGAGATGGGCAAACCCAGGGATGGTGCGACGTCAAACCCTAACACAGAGGCCATGCCTGCGGGTACCCGAGAAAGAAGTGATGGGTTAAGGTACTGAAGAGATCCTAACAGAGAGAACATGCCTGACTAGACATGTTTCACTACCTTTAATCTGATGATTTTGTCAGTCCAACATTGGCATGGGAGTTTTTTGAAAATTGAAAGGTTTAAAATGGCCTGCCTCCTCACATGACTTGGTTGAACAGCATGTTGGTAAGAGTCTTAGTATTCTAATAGAACCCCGTTCACCATTCTTTCTGCCTCCCAGGCATCCCATACACCAAGCTCTGACCACTGTAACTTCTTTATTCAGGAAGCCAACACCACTGACAACCAGCTTCTAGAACTTTCCTTTTGCAAAAAGGATCATGATCATCAAACTGACGCTTCCAAATTTAGTCAGTATGTATATTAGTACTCATAATCTCAGGCTTTGGTTCCTAAGAAATCGTAAGGTTCCTTTGGACTCTGCCGAGGTCTGGGATTGCCAGCACATTGCAGGTTAGGAGATTTTGTCATCGGTTTTCTGACCAAACAGACACTGACTGAAGAGTAGTGATACACTAAAAGGCAGTGCAACTTGCACTGAGAACTGCAGGCATTCAAAAGAGGAAGAGCTCAATGCAATGCTGCTTGAGTATGCACCCTGTCAAAGCCTCTGATGGTTTTAGGGTAAAAGCACAGGCATTGGGGTTCAGGGCAGTGGGAAAGGACAGCACATCTCATTTCCATGCCTCCTCTTTGGTTTCATGTGATGATTCAAGTGTTTTAGCTAAAAACTTCTGAAACGGAAATGTACAGGGGATAGAGCGTTCAGGTTTTGAAGGCCAGGAAAAATTATACCGAATGCCTCATGCAGAAGGAGGTGTGATTTGATTACAGTTGTGTAATAAGAGTCAGAGCATTTATGGAAATCTCTGCAAGTCATCTGAAGACAAGAATGCAGAGCTTCCTAATGGAAATAACTATGAGGGCCATGCACCATTAAATGTTAAAAAATTCAAAACAATAAGACACGTCACACATGTGCGTATATATATGTGATTGTGTGTATATCTGTGTGTGTATGCATGCTCTGAGCATCTGAGCCATCTCATATATACACACACACATACACATCATATCCACCCCAGAGAGAACTAACATACAAACAATAGGGAGGATAAGATAAAGTTTTTATTCTTTTTAATTAAAAGTATCTGAGGAGTCACTGATAACTCTATTGATAACAATAAAAAAATCAACATACAAGAGAAGCAAAAACGTTTTGGGGGAGGAACAAAATGAAATTTACAAGGAAAAAGTCCGTTCTCCCCCAGACTTGTGGAGAAGTACGGATGGAGGACCTTCTCTGCAAGCTCAGCACCACCACATCCCACGGCTCCATAAAATGCACCTAGCAGTCAGCCTGAGATCCATCTTTTCAGGTTCAAATTCCTTTGCTAGATAGACAATTCCTGAGGAAAGGCATAATATGAGAGAGAGAGAGAGAGAGAGAGAGAGAGAGAGAGAGAGAGAGAGAGACTGACTGAGACTCTGCCTCATTAGGCTAAGACAGAGTGTCAAGATTGGCAATTGGTCAGCAAGCCCCAGGGGTCCGCCTTCCTCCATTCCCACAGAGCCAGGCTCACTGATGGGCACAGGCACAAGCATCTTTACGTGCAGGCTGGGGACATGACCTTGGGTCTTCATACTCTGACCAGCAGGGCCATCTCCCTAGCATCAGAGTACCATGTTTTAAAGTTTGTTTTCTCAAACTGTAATCCACAAAAAACAGGTCATGAAACCAATGTAATGGGTCATAACTAGGATTGTTTTAAAGGAATAGTATAGAATCAAACAGAAAAGAGTAGAAATATTTGTAGTAACATGCTGTGAGATATTTGTGTGTACATATATGTTCAATGCGTATGTGTGTTACGTCACAAGGTAGTAATACATAGGTCTAGCTGGGAGCTGACCAACAGCGGTCAGCAAACATTGGTCTAAGACAGCAGTAGCGGGGAATTTTCTGTCCTTTTCACTCCTTTCCAGGGTAAAGGCCTCTCCTAACAGTAATAACAGACATACTTAATGTGGTATCAGAGACTGAGCTTGGAGAGTGTGGTCAGAGACCCTGCTTTTAAAATGTCAGGGAACTGAGTGTGTGCTCTCAGTAACCTTGAATACTTTCTAAGGTCTCTCACATGCCATTTTTGGGGATGTTTCCAACATTACCCAACCTCAATAACATCTGATCAACCAAAGTTCATTTGTTTGTTCATTCACTCCTTCCTCCCTTCCTTCCTCCCTCCCTTCCTCCTCTTCTTCCCTCCTACTACCCTCCTCCCTTCCTATTTAGCTACTTTCAGTCACCATAGAGGAGATATAAGGAATAAAAGCAACACAAAAAGGTGGCTGCCTCCATGCAGCTTCTATTCCAGAGAGGAAAAAGATGAGAGGTGTAAAAATGAACACCCTAAATGGGAAGGACAAAAGTGAGGCAGCAACTGCTGTGCAAGGGATGCGTGGATTGGAGGGAAGTGTGGACCAGATCCAGTATCCACGCATGAGGATCACAGGCACTGAGTCATGGAAGGGTAGAGGGGGAGGAGTAGGGGGAGGAGCAAGGGGAGGAAGAGCAGGGGAAGAAGAGAAGGAGAAGGAGGAGGAGGAGCAGGGGGAGAAGCATGGGGAGGAGGAACATAGGGAGGAGGAGCCAGAGGAGGAGGAGGAGGAGGAGGAGAAGGAGGAGCAGGGGGAAGAGAAGCAGGAGGCAAAGGGGGAGGAGGAGTGGGGGAGGAAGAGGAGGAGTAGAAAGGGGGGCAGAAAGAGGGGGAGGAGGAGCAAGGGAAGAAGAGGAGCAGGAGGAGGAGCATGGGGAGGAGGCACATGAGGAGGAGCAGGGGAGGAGGAACAGGAGAAAGAGGAGTAGGAAGGAGGAAGAGAGGGGGAGGAGAAGCAGGAAAAGGAGCAGGAGCAGGGGGAACAGGAACAGGGGGAGAAGGAACTGGAGGAGAAGCAATTAGAGGAGCGGGAGGGGCAAGAGGAAGATCGGGACAAGGAGGAGGGGGAGCAGGGAGAGAAAGGATGCAGCTTTAAAATGTATTTTGGAGAACTAGATGGATATGAGAATGGATTCAAAGTGCCAGGGAAAGAAAAACAGTGGTTTGGTTTAACTAACCAGGTAGAAGACTAGATATGGGGAAAATCCAACACGCTGTTGAAAGCATAACCTTTGACCCTGTCTACTAAATATACTGGTTATGATATTTGTAAGAATTTACTGGGCATAGGAGTGTAGCTCAGTTGGTTCGTGAATTTATGAAGCCCTGGGTTCAGTCCCCTGTACTAAACAGAGCAGGTGTGGTGCTGCATACCTGTGATCCCAGCATTGGGAGGTGGAGCTTGAGACCAACACAGCTACAAAAGGCTGCCTCACAGAGCAGAAGGCAGGGAGGGCGGGAAGGAGGTGGAAAGAACCCTAATGAACACAAACTCAGGCCACCTATCGTCCCTCTGCTGTACCCTCACTGACCCAACCTCTGTAGCTGAAGCCATGACCACAGAAGGCAGGTCTGAAGTGATCTGGCTTTTGAGGTTTATATTGCCAACTGGCTTCTCTGCAATAGGGCTTGGTAAACTTTCTTAAAGGGCCAGAGGGAATCTTTCCATCTTTGAAGTCCACTGTCTCTGTTGTTGACAACGCAGCTCCACCCTGGCAACCGTGACAACACAAAAGCAAGCAAAGATGTAACCATCGAGTGTGGCTATGCTTCCAGGAGGCTTCGTGTGCAAAGCCACAGTGCACAGCTGACTGCCTGCTGCCCACGAGTCCTACACTTGTATTCAGGTTCAAAGCTCTATAGCTCTGGGGAGAGAAAGGCCCAGGTGAGGGGCTGCTGAGGTTCAGAGATTAGGGCTGGTCCTTCTGGATTGGGGGTAGGGGGGACAATGGGAATCATTGGTCAGGTGCTCTGAGACAGGAAAACGGGGTACCTGCAGGGAGGAGAAAGAAGGGAGGTATACAGACACACACTAAAAGTCATGTTCGTCAGTAATGATAGCACGTATCATTAGTGAGCTGTGCCTTGCACTGTGTACAGTGTGTATAGTGCAATCTCCACTCCTTCTGATCAACTGAGTCCCCCACAGGGCCTATCACCCTGGGTTTTGTGTTTGTGTTACATGTAGGGCCACTACTAACACTGGTTTCTCTGGGCCATGGATCCATAGTTAGTGAGAAGCAAACCACTCCACAGTGTTTCAAAGGGTAGCCCTTAAGTTTGGTTGGCATAGAAACTAAAGTCCTGCAGACTGGAATCCAAGTTTATTTCAACTTCTCAGCTGTGTGACCCTGGGCAAGATACTTAACTGCTCTGAGCTTCAATTTCCTGGTCTATAAATGGGACTGTTGTAACAGCATCTGCTTCTAGGGACTGTGGTTAAGGATGGATGAGATAATACAGGGCTTGGCACGTAGCAACAGCACAACAATTATCAGCTGTTACTACGAAGGCAATGCAAAGCTAAATGACCATCTTGTCAACACTGTGCTCCAAAAACACACTTCCCAAAAGGAGCAGGCAATTGTTAAAACTGTGAAATAAAGCCGGGCAGTGGTGGTGACGTATGCCTTTAATCCTAGCACTTGAAAGGCAGAAGCAGGCGGATCTCTGTGAGTTCGAGGCCAGTCTGGTCTACAAGAGCTAGTTCCAGGACAGCTAGAGCTGTTACACAGAGAAACCCTGTTTCGAAAAACAAACAAAACTGCGAAATAACATATGCAAACACACATCCAAACATGCATAACACACATCATACACATGAGAAATGAGACACAATTACATGTAGCTGTCTGATGTTATGCTCCATCAGCCTATCGGAAGCACTGTGTTTAAGAAGATGGAGGGGGAAATGAATGGATTGATCAAAGTAGAAGAAACATAAACACCAGTCAGCCACAGTTAGGACAGTCGGGAGTTCCGAGTTCTTTAAAGAATTCAAGCTCTGTCGGCATGCATCCTCGGGGCCCGGCGACCATGTGGGAGTTCAGAGGTCTCTGCTCCCAAGAGTGGCCATGAGGACCCCCTCCTGGACAGGGTGAGGAGAAGCCTGTCTCAGAGGAGGATAAAGCAGAGGGCAGAGGTGAGAAGGGCGGCAGAGGTGAGAAGGGCGGCAGAGCCAGGGGTTAGGATAGAAGTGGGTGGCTCTGGGCCCCTGTGTGCTCATCTAGGGAGGCATTCTTACACAGAAGTTGGAAACCATAAAGTTCACTCATTTGTCATCAAGGAACACTCGACTTTCTTGAGGGGCATCGGCTGACATACCTTACAACACGTACAAACTCTGCCCAGGTTCAGGGAAGGTGATAGTATTCTCTTCTGGACAAGTTCAGCGTACTTTATCCTGGTAGCTAACTAACCTCTGGGGACTGCCAGGCTAGAACACAGCTTCCCCCAGAAGCTGGGTTCTCTGCCTCTCCCCAACTCCTGCTTCCCCCTCATATACAGCCCAGCTCACACTCGAGAAGGGGTGAGAGGGTGGAAGCAGCACCTTCAGAGCCCACACCCCACATAACTCAAGCTTGCCGCTGCATCTGGATTTTAGTGAACCACATCCCCAGCACACACACTTCCATGGCTTGAGAAAAGTGGGTTTTTCTTGGACTCCTTTGGAAGCAGGCCACTTAACACCGTTTGTACAGAACAACAGGGCAGGAGATGCTGGGCAAGGTGTAGAGACCCTGAGGAGGAATCCATTTTCCTCATGCAGGACCTCTAGAGGAAGGCAGGCAATAAATACAAAGGATTGCCTGTGCTGGCCAAAGGAGACTACAGGCCCATTAAGCAGGGAAAAGATCACAGAGCATGTGCACACGTTCAGCCCACCCCTCCTGTGGAATGCTGGCTACCCACAGCCCCTGCCCCCAAGCACTGATGCTCCTTCATCTCTGTCTCTGCGGCGTGGAGTGTAGCTCCAAGGCTGCAACAATCTTCCAAGAGGCTGAGAGGCAACCACCCCATGACTGTGAGTCCATAAAAGGGGACCAAAAGTGAGGCCAAAGCTTCTCTGGACAACATTCCAGAAAGGAGGCGCCCAACAGCAAGGGAATACACCTGCGTGGTTCCTGTCCATGCTGCTAATATGTCGGGTTACTCGGGGTGGAGGCTGGGGGGACACCATTTGTCCTCTTGGATTCCATCTCTTCATCTGCATCTCAGAGATAGTTTCCCTGATCCTAAGTGTTATGAAGGCATACACACAGTACCACACCCAGCCCACAAGAGGCGGCAAGTCCATTTAACTTCTCTGGTGCCAGGAGAAGTTACACAATACTGGGGAAGAGGGTGGGGATAGAACAGAGAAAGGTCATTCTAACAAATGGCCATAATATGCAGATGTGGGCCTCAAGAGAGTAGGGGAGAACCAAGATAAAACTCAGCATGGGGCACTCCCAGGAGCCTTTGGTCTACCTACAGTTCTACTGGCTGCAGTAAAGATGCTGGGGAAAACATTTACTTCAAAGCCATTGGGAAAATCATCTCAGAAATTAGGCAAATACATGAAAGAGGGAGGGAGAAAAACAATGACTGCAGAGAATTTTCTTCTTGAAAGGAGTGCCCCTTCCTGTAACAAACCCTCATATTCTAGAAGTAGAAGAAAAAAGATGAAACATTCCAGTTGAGTGTAGCTAGTCACACCTTTACTCAGAGAAGCAGTGGAACTCTCTAAGTTCGAGACCAGCCTGGTCTACATAACAAGTTCTAGGGCAGCCATAGTAACGTGGAGAGACCCTGGCGAAGAAAAAGGAGGGAGGGAGGGGGGAGAAAGGGAGAGAGAGGAAAGCAAAGATCCCTTGAGCATTCATCTAAACTTTCTAATAGTTTGGAGAGGTTTGTATTTTTTAAACCAAAAACAGAGGGATAGAAAAGAGAAATACTCTCTTCACACTCAACACACTGTCCTGGGAGCCAGGATATTTCTGTAGGCAGGGAAGACCTGCCTTTCAGCAAGGGAAGCTGGAGATCTGGCCCCAGACAGCCCCAGGGCAGGATATTCCAAAATGGCAGGCCATGCATGCTCTAGGAAGCAGAAAAGAAATGCTGCCACTCCTGCCAATAGACATGCCATGACTTTAGATGGAAATCACCTCTAATGAGCTCTGTGGTGACTCTAACTCTAGCTCCTACCTCTCTCAGAGGCTCACTCAAGCCCCTAAATGATGTCTGTTTACTGCATACCTGGCTATGTGAGAAAGGTGGGGTAAGAATTCTTTTACACACCTCGTATGATGACTGCAAACTCTTCATCTATAGCGAAGTTGTGTGTGTGTGTGTCCTCGCATTAACACTTAAGTAACATCAAATAATTTCAAGATTTGATTAAAATCAAATTAATCTCTAGCAAGAAGCCATCCCACCCTGCCATTTCTCTACCATCAATGTCACTGCCACAATGTAACATCAGACCTATGAGATCATGTCTGCATCTGCACACATGGATGGACACACATGGACACACACACTAATTAATTATAAAATAACAATAATAATTAAGATTGGCAAGCTGGCTCCTGACACACCTGATATACCAAGCTCAACCCCTGGGTCTCCATAGTAGGAGAGAACTGACTCCCTCTTGATGTCCTCTGACGTTCACACACATGCACACACATGTACAATAAATAAATGTAATAAAATGCACATTTTATGGACTGTTCTGTTCTATGTATGGGTGTTCTCTTTTGTAATAAAATTGGTCAGTCCTTCTAAACTTAATTTAACAGTCCTTCTTGCTATGTAGCCCAGGCTGGCCTCAAACCCACAAGCAAATTACAAAGAGGACACACGGTGGAACAGAATTATGTTTGAGGGCTGTTCGATGTCAGTGAGTGAGGTGCTTGCTTCCCAAGCCTGCTGACCATGGAGTAAAGCCCAGAAGACACACAAAGGAGAGAACCAACCAGACCTAGACGGTGGTGGATCACATGGCTTTAATCCCAGCACTTGGGAGGGAGAGGCAGTTGAATCTTTGCGAGATTCAACTACAAAGTGAGTTCCAGGACAGCCAAGGCTTCACAGAGAAACCCTGTCTTAGAAAAAAAAAGGAGAGAACCAACTCTTACAAAGTTGTTCACTGACCTCTACACATGCACTGTGACACACACACACACACGCACACATACACGCACGCACATCCACACATGGCATACACGTAAAATAATAAACTCTACAAAAAAATTTAAGTCCTGTATTTGACTGCCTTTTTTCATGCTTTTTTTTTTACAGCTTAAAAGGTAAACTGACTTAAAGCTAAGAGACGCGAAGAGTAAATAAGCACTCACCCCATTTACTTATAAAACTCTTGGCTAATTTTAGAACTTAGAGACCCAGGAAGGGATATTATAAGGAAGGTGAAGCCGGATGAAGTGGAGTGGGGAGGGGCTGGGCTCTGGCTGACTTTGCACTCTCTCCTGCACCTCCACCAGCTTACAGGTTGACTCAGAAACTGCAATAATATTTTATGAGGGCAATTACTGCGGCTGGAGTCTGACATACAGACACCCCTGGATAACACAGACACCCCTGGATAGATTACAACTAACCCTCCTGGGGCCACTTTATCTTTTGGTTACCCATAGTTACTCATTTATTTTTAAATGTTCCAGTGTGATCTTACCTAATTGGCACATATAATTTGATCATCTTATTTCCAAAACTAAAAGTTGCTGGCAGCACCTGGCCAGGTTCTAAGGCTAGTGACGGGCGTGGAAGGCAAGGGAAGGACACTTAGCGCCTTTTGCTTAAAAAATAAATAAATAAATAAATAAAATCACAGGATCTGAGCTCTGAATCAAAGTCATCAGGCTGTATGTTTGACTTCAGGGAGTGGCCGTGGCCCACTGGTAACCACAGACACACCCTCCATCACCTCCACCAAGACCTTCCTGCGAATTCCTGAGCTCTGCAGAGATCCAGCTCTCAGCCACAGCATCCTGCTAAACTCCTAATCCCACTTTTAAGGAGAAACTGCCTTTCCAATGACTTTAAGTTCCAGGACAGGTATTCCAACAGTGAAGGACAGCCTTTATCTAATACAGTGTCTGCATATGGCCCTCCCCTGTGTTGCACCATATTATACAAACAGATCTGAAATCACCCAGGACCCAAGTAGAGAAGTAGAAGAGGAACGCAGATGGGGTTAGGGCATAAGGGGACCGGGGAGAGGTA